>JAIOJX010000005.1:69500542-69678042 GCA_022376925.1 Tragulus kanchil | reverse complement strand
AGACTTAGTTGCTCCACAGCACGTGGAATCTTCCTGGATCAGGGATCGAACCTGTGTCTCCTGCATTGGCAGGCGAACTCTTTACCACTGAGCTACCAGGGAAGCCCCAGGCTTCTTCTTGAGGTGACTTCTCTTGTTGTGGAACTTGGGCTCCAGGGCTCACGGGCTTCAGTAGTTGCAGCACATGGGCTCCATAGTTGTGGCTCACAGACTTAGTTGCTCCACAGCATGTGGGATCTTCCTGCATCAGGGAATCGAACCCATGTCTCCTGCAATGGCAGGTGAACTGTTTACCACTGAGCTACCAGGGAAGCCCTATAGTCAATATCTTGTAATAACCTATAATGGAAAATAATTTCAAGAATAATATATGTGTATATGTATAACTGAATCACTTTGCTGTGCACCTGAAATATTGTAAATCAGCTATACTTGAATATTATATATATATATATACATATTTAAAAACATTAATTGAAAAGAATATCTTAAAAAATAGTGTCTATATGTGTAGAACTAAATTGTCACAACATTGTATATCAACTCTTCCTGAATTAAAAATAAAATTAAAAAATAAGTAGACATAAAACTTAAAAAGCAAATAAATAAAACTGTGGAATACTTTTAATTCTTATGAGAAATAGGCTAAGATTTTTCAGGGAAAAGTCAGATTATCCATTGCTAGGAATCTGAATTTTACATGGTCTTTAGAATTTTACATGGCGATTAAGCTATCATTGCCACCTAGTGGCCAACAGTGGAACTTAGACTTGGAACAGAAATCAAGGAATTTGTCAGCAATTTGTTAAAATAATCCTACATTCACAATGAAAAAGTTAGACTAAATATGATCAGAATAAATATAATCAAATGGAAACAAATGTGATCAAAGAAAAGGCTTTTTCAGTCCCAGCCTTTCTGTGGTTTGGCTATGCCTTGACAGCACCCGTGAAAATATGCTAATTATCCCTCATTGCAATATTTGTATCTCTTAACGTCCTACTTTTTAAATTAATTTTTAAAATTTTTGGCCGCACAGACTGTCTGCAGTCATGCCTGACTCTCCTCAGCCCCATGGACTGTAGCCCACCAGGCTCCTCAGTCCATGGAATTTCCCAGGCAAGACTGCTGGAGTGGGTTGCCATTTCCTTCTCCAGGAGATCTTTCCAATCCAGGGATTGAATCCGAATCTCCTGCGTCTCCTGAATTACAGGTAGATTCTTTACCCCTGAACCACCGGGGATCTACCTCACAGTATATGGGAATCTTACTTTCCCCACCAGAGACTGAACTCATACTCTGTGCATTAGAAGCATAGAGTCTTAACCACTGGACCACCAGGGAAGTCCATATTTATATTTTTAAATAACTGAATATGAACAAACACACCAACAGAAGGCAACCCTTCAAAATCAACTTTGGAAAGAAGGTCTATATAAGTAAAGAGTCCTACTATATATAAAGTGAGTGGATCAGTAGCAGCACTGCCCAATAGAACTTTCGAGTATGATAGAAATGTTTACATCTGAGCTGACCAATTTGGAAGTTGCAAGCCATGTGCACTCTTCCTGAAAGATCACGACCAATTTGGACAGTTGGTATATATACATATTTAAAAACATTAATTGAAAAGAATATCTTAAAAAATAGTGTCTATATGTGTAGAACTAAATTGTCACAACATTGTATATCAACTCTTCCTGAATTAAAAATAAAATTAAAAAATAAGTAGACATAAAACTTAAAAAGCAAATAAATAAAACTGTGGAATACTTTTAATTCTTATGAGAAATAGGCTAAGATTTTTCAGGAAAAGTCAGATTATCCATTGCTAGGAATCTGAATTTTACATGGTCTTTAGAATTTTACATGGCGATTAAGCTATCATTGCCACCTAGTGGCCAACAGTGGAACTTAGACTTGGAACAGAAATCAAGGAATTTGTCAGCAATTTGTTAAAATAATCCTACATTCACAATGAAAAAGTTAGACTAAATATGATCAGAATAAATATAATCAAATGGAAACAAATGTGATCAAAGAAAAGGCTTTTTCAGTCCCAGCCTTTCTGTGGTTTGGCTATGCCTTGACAGCACCCGTGAAAATATGCTAATTATCCCTCATTGCAATATTTGTATCTCTTAACGTCCTACTTTTTAAATTAATTTTTAAAATTTTTGGCCGCACAGACTGTCTGCAGTCATGCCTGACTCTCCTCAGCCCCATGGACTGTAGCCCACCAGGCTCCTCAGTCCATGGAATTTCCCAGGCAAGACTGCTGGAGTGGGTTGCCATTTCCTTCTCCAGGAGATCTTTCCAATCCAGGGATTGAATCCGAATCTCCTGCGTCTCCTGAATTACAGGTAGATTCTTTACCCCTGAACCACCGGGGATCTACCTCACAGTATATGGGAATCTTACTTTCCCCACCAGAGACTGAACTCATACTCTGTGCATTAGAAGCATAGAGTCTTAACCACTGGACCACCAGGGAAGTCCATATTTATATTTTTAAATAACTGAATATGAACAAACACACCAACAGAAGGCAACCCTTCAAAATCAACTTTGGAAAGAAGGTCTATATAAGTAAAGAGTCCTACTATATATAAAGTGAGTGGATCAGTAGCAGCACTGCCCAATAGAACTTTCGAGTATGATAGAAATGTTTACATCTGAGCTGACCAATTTGGAAGTTGCAAGCCATGTGCACTCTTCCTGGAGGAGGGCATGAAAATCCACTCCAGTACGCTTGCCTCGAGAATCCCATGGACAGAGGAGCCTGATGGGCTGCACTCAACAGGGTCGCCAAGAGTCGGACACGACTGAGTAACTTAGCACTTAGCACAGCACATGTACCCTTAGGTATTGAAAATGTCAGCGGTTGGTGCAAAAAAATAGGTCAAAATTTTTATTGAATTCTAAATTAATTAGATTTAATTATTATAGTCACACGTGCCTTGTGACAGTCATATTGGACAGGCAGAGTTGAATTTACTAAAAATGTAGGCCCTCTTGGAATTCCCCGGTGGTCCAGTGGTTAGGACTCAGTGCTTTCACTGTAGGGGCCGTGGCTAGATCCCTAACCGGGAAACTAAGATCCTCCTAGCACAGCCAAAACCAGAACAAATCAATTAAATGTAGACCTTGTCCTAAGTAGCCCTGAATGGAGGCAGGCCCATCTGTAAGGTAAACTGGTAGAAAACTGAAAAATGAAAAATTTGAGAAGCCAGGGAAGGTAGAGATAAAGAATCTTGGCTGGTCACGGGATCATTAGATCTGAAGAAGGTAACACCTCAAAAACATGAGACCTGCCAGCAACTTAATATGTTTACAAAAGAGATGAAGGAAGCATCAAGAAACAATCCAGGGCTTCCCTGGTGGTCCAGTGGGTAAGGACACCGCCTTGCAGTGCAAGGGGCGCCAGCTCGATCCCTGGTCTGGGAAGATCCCACGTGCTGCGGAGCGGCTGAACTGATGTGTCCAATTACCAAGCCGGAGCTCTGGAGCGCATGCGTCCAGAGCCGGTGCTCTGCGACAGCAGAGGCCACTGCGATGGGAGGCCCACAGGAGCCAAAGAACAAAGACGGGTGAAAACAGACAAATGAAAGACCAATAGAAGCGGCCCACCCGTCCCCTCCCTCCCCAACCCGCCCCCCACCAAATAAATAAATAAATAAATGGTTTTTTTAAAAAAGGAAACAATCCACTTCAAGCAGATACAGAAGCTATAGCCGTAGGATTCTTTCATCCTGCAAACCCTCAGCTCATGTGGTTGAAAAGTGCTGGAACGACGTCAAAGGGAATTGCCGAGACCAAAAGCTCACAAACGTGAAGAACACAGTGCAGGCGGAAAGGGGCATTTCCACACGCCTCTGATTCACCCTTGGAGTTTAAAGAGCCTTGCCCTGAAGATCGAGCCAGACCCTCTCCCAGGACAGCACAAAAGACTCCAAATTCCTTCCCTCCAGATCTGTGAAGGGTTCCATCCATCTGGAAACACTATACTCCAGTAATAAAGCTGGACAAAGGACAATACTGCAGAATTCTAGGAACTATCAGATACATGATCAACAGTGACTTTTAGTTAGGAAACCTAATCTAATAAGAGGGCTATTTTGACTATAGGGGCTTGTAGAGGAGAAAAAATTTAAAGAAATAGGTTGTGATAACATTCAATGGGGCTATAAAGAAACAAAGTGTTCTGGTGATTTTCCCTGCCCCTGGGTATGTTCTTTGAATTTACTACTGCAGTTCTGGGAAACAGGAAGGCTTCCAGTTAGAGCCCTTGGAATTCCAGGTTCCCACCAAAGCAGGTAAATCTGAAACAGTGCTAAGTCTCTAGTAGAGTGTGTAAAATGACAATTATGATAAAATAGTTGGAGAAACTTCAGGTAATTCATCCTGCCAACAGAACTAACTCTCTCTCTCTCTCTCCGCCCCTCCCCCTTTGGTCGCACATCAAAGTTAAGTGGGATCTTAATTTCATTCCCTGACAAGGGATCAAACCATGCCCCACCCCCCCCCCCAGCTTTGGAATGTCCTGCCTTAACCACAAAACTGCCAGGAAAGTCCCAAACAGAATTTTTCTTTCTTTCTTTCTTTTTTTTAAATTTTGGCCTCTTTTATTGCCTTTTTATTTATTTATTTTCATCCATCTTTGGCCCCTGTGGGCCCCCCATTGCAGTGGCCTCTCTCACTGCAGAGCACCGGCTCAGGTGCCTGCGCTCCAGAGCTCTGGCTCCTAATTGGACACACCGGTCCAGGCGCTCCGCGGCACGTGGGGCCTTCCCGGACCAGGAATGGAACCGGTGCCTGTTGCCCTGCAAGACGGACTCTCTACCCACTGGGCCACCAGGGAAGCCCCAACTCATCTAATTATTTAAAAAAAAAAATGTGATGAGCACTGCGCCTGGTATTATTTCCTTAGTAAAAGATCTCTCTAAATCAATCCTTGACTAGCACGTGCGCACTCATCTGGCTGATAGTCTTCTCAGTATCAATGAAGGAGGTCCACCTCCAGCTTGCCATCCCCTGGCTGTCCCCAGCAAGTCACAGTCACTCCATGACCGCCGTAGGTAGTGTCACCCTGAGGCTCAATCCAATAAAGCAGAAGTTAAAGAGATGACGTAAACCCAATATAAGTATTAAAACTGTTCATCACATTTACGACACATGAACCAGAGTGACTTGAAAACAGTTACAGCTGTGAGGAGCTTCATGGAGGTGATAGAGCCTCAGTCTTGACAGTGGTGATGATTACACGATGAACATGCTTGTCCAAACTCATAGGGCAGTGCAGTTAAGGAGAGTGAATTGTATGTAAACAATATCTCAGTAAACCTATTTTTTTAAAGTTAACTGCACCCCAAGACTCTGTTTTCCCTCATTGATTTTATTATTAAAAGGGAACTGGGCTTCCCTGGTGGTCCAGTGGGTAAGCAGCCCGCTGTGCAGTGCAAGGGGCACCGGATCGATCCCTGGGCCCGGAAGATCCCACGTGCTGCGGAGTGGCTAGAGTGGTGTGTCCAGTTACCAGCCAGCACTCTGGAGCGCATGCGCCCGGAGCGGGTGCTCTGCAACAAGAGAGGCCACTGCAATGGAAGGCCCATATAGGCCAAAGAAGAAAGATGGATGAAAATAATCAAAGAAAAACAACAATAAAAAAAAGAGGCCAAAATTTTTTAAAAGGCAGGGTGGGGAACGTACAATAAAACTACAAAATTTTCAGTACATTTGCAGGGAGGAAGGATCAGGCAAAAACCTTTGCCCTTGAAATTCCTGACCCTAAAAAAGAAGAGGAGAAATTCACTGGCATGCTTGAATTCTGAAATCTGAATCTCCCATATCTGTATTAAACTTAGATCTCTCTCTTCATCATATTAGTAAAAATGGACTCAAATTCATATGGATCTTTATAAACAGCAAGATGCCTTAGGGCTATGCTGTCTGATATGGTGATTAATTAAAACTCAATAAAGTTACAAATAAAATTCTTCTTAGTTGTACTAATCACATTACAAGTGCTTGATAGCCACATGTGGCTGGGGACCACCATATTGGATTGCACAGATGTCGGATATTTCTGTCATCCCAGAAAGTTCTAGTGGCCAGCACTGCACTAGAGGCCAAATAGGTATCTAGACCACTGGAGTTTAAGGAGTGGAGTCCTGAAGACCTAACTGTATGGCACAAGTCTCTGAAAAGCTGACTTTTCTGATTAAAATCTACACGTAGGCCCAGGTAGTGTCATGAGGTTAATAAGCAGATAAAAACGTAAACCCAATATAAGTATTAAAACTGTTCATCACATTTACGACACATGAACCAGAGTGACTTGAAAACAGTTACAGCTGTGAGGAGCTTCATGGAGGTGATAGAGCCTCAGTCTTGACAGTGGTGATGATTACACGATGAACATGCTTGTCCAAACTCATAGGGCAGTGCAGTTAAGGAGAGTGAATTGTATGTAAACAATATCTCAGTAAACCTATTTTTTTAAAGTTAACTGCACCCCAAGACTCTGTTTTCCCTCATTGATTTTATTATTAAAAGGGAACTGGGCTTCCCTGGTGGTCCAGTGGGTAAGCAGCCCGCTGTGCAGTGCAAGGGGCACCGGATCGATCCCTGGGCCCGGAAGATCCCACGTGCTGCGGAGTGGCTAGAGTGGTGTGTCCAGTTACCAGCCAGCACTCTGGAGCGCATGCGCCCGGAGCGGGTGCTCTGCAACAAGAGAGGCCACTGCAATGGAAGGCCCATATAGGCCAAAGAAGAAAGATGGATGAAAATAATCAAAGAAAAACAACAATAAAAAAAAGAGGCCAAAATTTTTTAAAAGGCAGGGTGGGGAACGTACAATAAAACTACAAAATTTTCAGTACATTTGCAGGGAGGAAGGATCAGGCAAAAACCTTTGCCCTTGAAATTCCTGACCCTAAAAAAGAAGAGGAGAAATTCACTGGCATGCTTGAATTCTGAAATCTGAATCTCCCATATCTGTATTAAACTTAGATCTCTCTCTTCATCATATTAGTAAAAATGGACTCAAATTCATATGGATCTTTATAAACAGCAAGATGCCTTAGGGCTATGCTGTCTGATATGGTGATTAATTAAAACTCAATAAAGTTACAAATAAAATTCTTCTTAGTTGTACTAATCACATTACAAGTGCTTGATAGCCACATGTGGCTGGGGACCACCATATTGGATTGCACAGATGTCGGATATTTCTGTCATCCCAGAAAGTTCTAGTGGCCAGCACTGC
This sequence comes from Tragulus kanchil, assembly GCA_022376925.1. NCBI lineage: Eukaryota > Metazoa > Chordata > Mammalia > Artiodactyla > Tragulidae > Tragulus > Tragulus kanchil. Next base: position 69,670,775 of record JAIOJX010000005.1, on the reverse strand, counting down.
ACTAGAGGCCAAATAGGTATCTAGACCACTGGAGTTTAAGGAGTGGAGTCCTGAAGACCTAACTGTATGGCACAAGTCTCTGAAAAGCTGACTTTTCTGATTAAAATCATCTTGAGGACTTCCTTGGCGGTACTTTGTCAGTCTGCCAACGCAGGGGGCATGGGTTGGATCCCTTCTCTGGGAAGATCCCAGAGCCTGCACTCTAGAGCAATGAAGACCCCATGCAGCCAAAAATAAATGAATTAAGTAAAAATAAAATAAAATAACCTTGAGATGATACATATTATAACTATTCTACAGTTATTCCAACCAGGTCACAACCCTTATTGGACACTCAGAGGCAAGAACACCAGTCGAGGTGACTCATGGTGGAGTCATAGAGAAAGTGTGGCACAGGCACCAGTTCTAGGTTCCTCTTGCAGCTTGTGGAGCCTAAGAACTCCCTAGACAGAGGTTTGTCGATGAAACAGAATAAATAGCCTATTTATTTTTAAATTTCTGCTTAATGCTTTGCCTAGAGCTGTTGGTTTTGAGGTCACCCCTCATGGGTAGGCTCCATTAGAACACCCTCTCATCAGGGCAGACAGATATTCTTAAACACTTGATTTTTAAGGAAATTGTGGGGCTGCCTTTTTTTTAAGTTCTTTTTTTAATTAAATTTTATGAGCGTATAGTTGCTTTACATTGTTGTGTTAGTTTCTACTGCACAGCTAAGTGAAACAGCTATATGTATATATGCAGGCCTTATTTGTTGGATTTCCTTCCCATTTAGGTTACCACAGAGCTCTGACTGGAGTTCCCCCCACTCTACAGTTGGTTCTCATTAGTTCTCTCTTTTACACATGGTATCAACAGTGTATCTATGTCAGTTCCAGTCTCCCAGTTCCTCCCACCCACCCACATAGAGAAGTTTGTTCTCTATGTCCCTGTCTCTCTTTCTCTTTTGCAAATAAGATATATGGAGAGAGTTACAGGGAAACTTACATTACCATATGTAAAACAGATAGCCAATGGGAATTTGCTGTATGACTCAGGGAACTCAAAGCTGGGCTCTGCAACAAGCCAGAGGGATGGGATGCGCAGGCGGCTGGGAGGGAGGTTCAAGAGGGAGGGGACCTATGTATGTTGCTGTTTGGTAGAAACCACACAATTCTGTAAAGCAATTATCCTTCAGTTAAAAATAAATATATCAAGAGAAAAGATCACCTATACCATTTTTCTCAATTCCACAGTGGTACTGCTTCTTGTAAAAGTAGCCACTGAAGAATCCTCCCTTTCTTGATATTTCTCAGGAAATTATTTAGAGACATGGCATGCAAAGGACTGTCCTCCAATATCCATAGTCCCATGATTCCTTAATAGAAATTTCCACGTTATTGAGACTCATAGATTTCCAGAATGAATCCTTGTTTCCCATCTTCCTTTCCAATTACATGTGGCCACATGTAAGTCCTGGCCAATGAGATGTAGGCAGAATTGTTGCATGCAATGTCGAGAAGGCGGTCTTATAAAGAGGGAAGATGGGTCTCTCTGCTTCCTCCTTCCTGCTGGCGGAAGGCAAACCTGGTGGCTGAACCTCCAGCAGTCTTACTGAACCTGAGAGGGAAGACCCATGTGGAGGCGAGTGAAACAAGGTGGAAAAAGTCTGAATCTCTAATGCTGTTAAACATCATACCAGCTCTGGGGTTCAAAGTGCGAAATAAGTCTATTGTGGTTAAACCACAATTGTTCCTGGTGATTTCTTTTTCTCACAGCTTAACTGATCCGAACCAATACATAAAGCATCCCTGTTCCACAGTGAAAGTAGGACAAGAGTAACTTGTGGAAATGTAAAATGGAGCTGTCTATGTGTGTATCACTCTTTAGTCATCAGACACCGTCCCATTGCAGGACCTTCACGAGTCTCTCACTCACAACCACTCACCCTCTTGGTGAGGACACCTTACATGGTGCCTTGCCCAACATGGCGCCTCCATGGTGCTTGTCAGTAAAGCGCAAGGGAGGTTCTGTGAACCCCACAACCGTGGCTGACAGGATGGGGAATGAGTCTCAGATGCTGTCGTGTGGGCTCGTGGTCATCTGGTGAGTCTGGTGCCATCTCAAAGGAGTTTAGAAAGGACCTGGTGTAGATTTCTTTGTGGTAATAAATCAATGACAATTCAGTGACTATTATACTTTCCAATATTCCATGTGTCATTCCTGTCTTCCAAGTAGGAGACTTAATATCTTCAAAGCATTTGCAGCAGGCAAATCATCACTCCTTAAAGAGTGATGAAACTGGGTAAAGTGAACGGGATTTCTCCTTAAGTGGTACTGCTTCTTGTAAAAGTAGCCACTGAAGAATCCTCCCTTTCTTGATATTTCTCAGGAAATTATTTAGAGACATGGCATGCAAAGGACTGTCCTCCAATATCCATAGTCCCATGATTCCTTAATAGAAATTTCCACGTTATTGAGACTCATAGATTTCCAGAATGAATCCTTGTTTCCCATCTTCCTTTCCAATTACATGTGGCCACATGTAAGTCCTGGCCAATGAGATGTAGGCAGAATTGTTGCATGCAATGTCGAGAAGGCGGTCTTATAAAGAGGGAAGATGGGTCTTTTGCTTCCTCCTTCCTGCTGGCGGAAGGCAAACCTGGTGGCTGAACCTCCAGCAGTCTTACTGAACCTGAGAGGGAAGACCCATGTGGAGGCGAGTGAAACAAGGTGGAAAAAGTCTGAATCTCTAATGCTGTTAAACATCATACCAGCTCTGGGGTTCAAAGTGCGAAATAAGTCTATTGTGGTTAAACCACAATTGTTCCTGGTGATTTCTTTTTCTCACAGCTTAACTGATCCGAACCAATACATAAAGCATCCCTGTTCCACAGTGAAAGTAGGACAAGAGTAACTTGTGGAAATGTAAAATGGAGCTGTCTATGTGTGTATCACTCTTTAGTCATCAGACACCGTCCCATTGCAGGACCTTCACGAGTCTCTCACTCACAACCACTCACCCTCTTGGTGAGGACACCTTACATGGTGCCTTGCCCAACATGGCGCCCTCCATGGTGCTTGTCAGTAAAGCGCAAGGGAGGTTCTGTGAACCCCACAACCGTGGCTGACAGGATGGGGAATGAGTCTCAGATGCTGTCGTGTGGGCTCGTGGTCATCTGGTGAGTCTGGTGCCATCTCAAAGGAGTTTAGAAAGGACCTGGTGTAGATTTCTTTGTGGTAATAAATCAATGACAATTCAGTGACTATTATACTTTCCAATATTCCATGTGTCATTCCTGTCTTCCAAGTAGGAGACTTAATATCTTCAAAGCATTTGCAGCAGGCAAATCATCACTCCTTAAAGAGTGATGAAACTGGGTAAAGTGAAACTGGGTATTTCTCCTGCTAAGTGGTGTCAGGTATGTCTAATGCAGCTTTTCTTTTATATATTTATTTTCGGGAGTGGTGGGTCTTCGTTGCTATGCACAGGCTTTCTCTAGTTGCGGCAAGTGGGGGTTACTCTCCAGTTACAGTGCATGGGCTTCTCAGGACATGGCTTCTCTTCTCGCGGAGCACAGGCTCTAGGTGCGTGGGCTTCTGCAGCTGCAGCGAGTGGGCTCAGTCACTGCGGCGCACAAGCTTTGTTGCGCTGTAGCAGGTGGAATCTTCCTGGATCAGGGATCAAACCCGTGTCCCTCGCAATGGAAGGCAGATTCTTAACCCCTGGACCACCAGGGAAGCCCTAAGGCAGCTTTTCTTTTTTGCCTATTGTCACGTTTGATAGTAACATAAACAAAAGCACAATAGCTATAAACAAAACAAAGGCTTACGCTTTAGCCAAAGAAAATGTGTAAGAATTCACCCAGTGGGGCCATATTTCCCTGACTTGATGACCAACGGGAAACAGGGATATTCAGCCCCCAGCCTTCTGAGATATGCAGTGCTCCCAGGTACAGTTATCTAAGTGGTTCAGATTTTACAAAGTGTTTTGTGGCCATAAGTCACAGATGCCACAAGGCATCGGCTCAGGCTACGACGGTCCAAAGTCTGACAGACTGGAGGGCCTGGCCCCAGCATTCTCACTGCAGTATTATTGCCCTCCCACTCCGTGTCCTCCTCCTAAGCCTGCCAACTGACGGTGCCTTGCCCAACATGGCGCCCTCCATGGTGCTTGTCAGTAAAGCGCAAGGGAGGTTCTGTGAACCCCACAACCGTGGCTGACAGGATGGGGAATGAGTCTCAGATGCTGTCGTGTGGGCTCGTGGTCATCTGGTGAGTCTGGTGCCATCTCAAAGGAGTTTAGAAAGGACCTGGTGTAGATTTCTTTGTGGTAATAAATCAATGACAATTCAGTGACTATTATACTTTCCAATATTCCATGTGTCATTCCTGTCTTCCAAGTAGGAGACTTAATATCTTCAAAGCATTTGCAGCAGGCAAATCATCACTCCTTAAAGAGTGATGAAACTGGGTAAAGTGAAACTGGGTATTTCTCCTGCTAAGTGGTGTCAGGTATGTCTAATGCAGCTTTTCTTTTATATATTTATTTTCGGGAGTGGTGGGTCTTCGTTGCTATGCACAGGCTTTCTCTAGTTGCGGCAAGTGGGGGTTACTCTCCAGTTACAGTGCATGGGCTTCTCAGGACATGGCTTCTCTTCTCGCGGAGCACAGGCTCTAGGTGCGTGGGCTTCTGCAGCTGCAGCGAGTGGGCTCAGTCACTGCGGCGCACAAGCTTTGTTGCGCTGTAGCAGGTGGAATCTTCCTGGATCAGGGATCAAACCCGTGTCCCTCGCAATGGAAGGCAGATTCTTAACCCCTGGACCACCAGGGAAGCCCTAAGGCAGCTTTTCTTTTTTGCCTATTGTCACGTTTGATAGTAACATAAACAAAAGCACAATAGCTATAAACAAAACAAAGGCTTACGCTTTAGCCAAAGAAAATGTGTAAGAATTCACCCAGTGGGGCCATATTTCCCTGACTTGATGACCAACGGGAAACAGGGATATTCAGCCCCCAGCCTTCTGAGATATGCAGTGCTCCCAGGTACAGTTATCTAAGTGGTTCAGATTTTACAAAGTGTTTTGTGGCCATAAGTCACAGATGCCACAAGGCATCGGCTCAGGCTACGCAGCGGTCCAAAGTCTGACAGACTGGAGGGCCTGGCCCCCAGCATTCTCACTGCAGTATTATTGCCCTCCCCACTCCGTGTCCTCCCCTCCTAAGCCTGCCAACCTGATGCTGGCTGCGTGTGAGGAGAGGGGAGGTGGGGGGCCAGACAACACCACCAAAGCACAGACCGTTCCAAACACCAGTCAGTGACTCCCGCTTCCTTATCAGGTTCAAGTTAAACTCTTTTGAGAGGCAGCCAAGACATTTCAGAACCCAGGCCCTCCTACAAGAATGCAGATTCTGACTCAACCAAACCCAGAGTCGCTCCCCATGTCTCTGTTTCTCTCTCTGTATCTCCTCACCGCCCTATCTAGAAGCCTCCACTGCCCACAAGCCACTGGGGCAGCTGCCAGAACCCAAATGTCCAGATGCCCAGATACTTACACTGCCCACGCCCAGCCGCGCCCCGAAACTTCCAGCTCCGAGCCCTGCCCCTGAGCCGCCCTCATCTGCCTTAGAGCCAGGCCCTGGCTTGTACAGGGGCAGGAGAAGCCCGGCCGCAAGGAGAAGGCCGTGGTCCGCTCGTCCTCGGCTGTAGTTGGACACGGAATCGCCCATAAAACTGTTACACAGGGTTGCTTGGCATACCAGTTAAAAAAGGGTTTTGTGAATTGCCCTGGGGACTTAACCGCCGTGTATAAATATTATTGGAGTCAAGGCATGGCTTTGTTTCCACGGAGAAAAGCCCTCTGAGCTCAGAGCATCTGACCAAAAGTGACCTTGGGGACACTCCCCTTTGTGCTCCGAGGGCGACCTCTGCGGTTTTGGCTAAGATTGCAGAGAGAGCTCCGGAGAAACCTCAGCTCTGGCAGGCCTGGGCTGGGAATGGGTGCGGGCGAGCAGAGAGGGCAGCGTCTATTTAAGTCTGATCTTTCCTTCCGCGGAGGCCTGGGGTGCGGGGGAGAAGGGTGTCTGAAGCCTTTGAGATGGAGGGGAGGGCGCGGGTGATCGCATAAACCGCATCCATCGCCTGACCCCAAACAGGTGACGTCCAAGGACTCCCGCTCTTGGGTTGCGGGGAGTGGGAGTCAGGGTTCAAGTCGGTGATTCTGGAAGGGCCGCCCTTTAAGGATGTTTTAGGGCTCGAAAAATCACTGCGCTTGCGCTTTAGCCCGGTGAGAGCTCGGCACCGCCACCAGGGGGCAGCAGAGGCAGAGAGACGCGCGTTTTTCACCTGCGCTGGGTTTTCCCGCCCACCCGCCGCTGCGGCGAGCCTGGGCTTCTGGATCCGCACGGGGATCCCTGGGACTGAGATCCTGGGATTGAGACTGGGTCCGCTCCAGCAGTCCAGGGGTTCACAGATGGGGGGTGGGGGGAGGTGGACTTCCCGGGGACGGGAACGAGCTGGGCGGTGCTGTCGGGGATCCACCGGGAGGATCTGTTTCTCTCTCTGTATCTCCTCACCGCCCTATCTAGAAGCCTCCACTGCCCACAAGCCACTGGGGCAGCTGCCAGAACCCAAATGTCCAGATGCCCAGATACTTACACTGCCCACGCCCAGCCGCGCCCCGAAACTTCCAGCTCCGAGCCCTGCCCCTGAGCCGCCCTCATCTGCCTTAGAGCCAGGCCCTGGCTTGTACAGGGGCAGGAGAAGCCCGGCCGCAAGGAGAAGGCCGTGGTCCGCTCGTCCTCGGCTGTAGTTGGACACGGAATCGCCCATAAAACTGTTACACAGGGTTGCTTGGCATACCAGTTAAAAAGGCTTTTGTGAATTGCCCTGGGGACTTAACCGCCGTGTATAAATATTATTGGAGTCAAGGCATGGCTTTGTTTCCACGGAGAAAAGCCCTCTGAGCTCAGAGCATCTGACCAAAAGTGACCTTGGGGACACTCCCCTTTGTGCTCCGAGGGCGACCTCTGCGGTTTTGGCTAAGATTGCAGAGAGAGCTCCGGAGAAACCTCAGCTCTGGCAGGCCTGGGCTGGGAATGGGTGCGGGCGAGCAGAGAGGGCAGCGTCTATTTAAGTCTGATCTTTCCTTCCGCGGAGGCCTGGGGTGCGGGGGAGAAGGGTGTCTGAAGCCTTTGAGATGGAGGGGAGGGCGCGGGTGATCGCATAAACCGCATCCATCGCCTGACCCCAAACAGGTGACGTCCAAGGACTCCCGCTCTTGGGTTGCGGGGAGTGGGAGTCAGGGTTCAAGTCGGTGATTCTGGAAGGGCCGCCCTTTAAGGATGTTTTAGGGCTCGAAAAATCACTGCGCTTGCGCTTTAGCCCGGTGAGAGCTCGGCACCGCCACCAGGGGGCAGCAGAGGCAGAGAGACGCGCGTTTTTCACCTGCGCTGGGTTTTCCCGCCCACCCGCCGCTGCGGCGAGCCTGGGCTTCTGGATCCGCACGGGGATCCCTGGGACTGAGATCCTGGGATTGAGACTGGGTCCGCTCCAGCAGTCCAGGGGTTCACAGATGGGGGGTGGGGGGAGGTGGACTTTGTCCCTGGGGACGGGAACGAGCTGGGCGGTGCTGTCGGGGATCCACCGGGAGGAAGAAGGGCGGGAAGGAGGGGCGGCAGCGCTGCCAGCTGGGACTCCCGGGTTGCGGAGGAGGAGCCGGGACACACGTGCACGCTCGTACACCCGTCCCCTCTAGCGCCCGCAGCCCGGCGTCCAGCGAGGAAAGGGGCATCGCGATCCGGAGGCCCTGAAAGAAGTCTTCATCTCCTGCCAAGATGGGCGGGAAGCAGGATGTGCTGTGTGAGGCTGCGCAGCTCAGGAGCTGCCAAGGAAGCCCGGCTGGGCGGCCAGCCCGGAACAGAGGGGACACCTGACCCAGAAGGCTCGGAGCTGCTGGTGAGCCTCAAGAGGGGACGCTGGCGGGAGGCCCGGGATCGGAGGAGACGACGCGCGAGGCTTGGAGTAATGTAGACGCTAACACACATAGCCTGAGGGCCCAGCCGCGGCCCCGGCTGTTAATGGCAGGACACATAAGCCTGTACCAAAGGGCGGGCAGTAAACGCTGTCGTGAATGTTAGCCCCGGTTTCCTCTTTTGCAAAAACCTCAGACCAGGCATCTAAGGCTCCTTCCAGCCCCGAGATTCCTAAAGATGGAGGGATGATTGAGGTAAAACCAGAGAAATTAGGCACACCGTCGCACTGAACCAGTGAGTCACCAGCTCACGCAGGGCCCTGGGGCCCCACCTGATGTTGCTGGGGGATCTCTTTGAGATTCTGAACTCGTCAGTCAGGCTTTATATGAACTCTCTCTGCACTCTAACTGGACAGGGCCTCCAGCAAACAGAGACTAAGTCATTCATTTCTGGCAACAGCTCTGGCGGGAATAGGGGGCATGGTTGGGTGAGGGTGGGGGTGAGGACTGAAATAACACAAGCACCACACATCTACCCCAGGAGCAGACAATCACATTTTTTTAACCACCAGTCAGAGGGAATGCAGGTCATAGTGCTGGACAAGGTCCTAGGCGTCCTTTCCAGTTAGATGCCACGCATTAAACTCTTTAACTGCAGGATCAGGGAAGGTAAGGGGCACCCAGGGGAAGGGTGGGGGCAGCCAGAACGGCAGTGCAACACTCCAGGGGCTCAGGGCCATGGTGATTTCCCAACTAATGTAGAAGACTTTCAAGATCTCAACCGTCTGCTGACCACTGGCCCTGCACACGCCCCTCACTATTCCACGTCCCCCTGGGGAGTGGCCTGGTCCCCAGGTAGCAGGTACTCCTGCAAGACCGCAGGCCAGGTGAAAGACAGCAGGAGGCGGGTCAGGGGCCAAACGCCCAGTAGGTAGAGACACGCGAGCCCCACCCGGGCAGAGAGAGGCAGAGCCCTGAGACAAAGGAGACCATGTATTCCAACGTTCACAGTGGGTGCTGCAGGCGGGTGTGAGGGGGGTGGGGTTCTGCCCCTAGCCCCCCACAGTCACTGAGGAAACCCCTGAGGCGAGGATGAGGGTGCTGGGCTCGCCCCGGGAGAGCCCTGTCTCCAAAGTCCGCTGACTTTTGTTGGCATTTCTCTCTTTATCGTTTTTGTCATTTTGGTTTCCACTCTTTAAATAATTAATATAATTATTTTTAAATACAAAATACACAGTGTCCTTTCTCTTCTCTTCCACGTGTTTGGAGCGATCGGGAGGTAAATTTTAAATAAGGGTCTCGGCTATCAAACAGGGCCCGGGCTCCGGGAGCGGGGAGGGCCGTGAGCGCCAGGGCCACCCTCCCCTGCTCTGCCCCTGACTGGGGACTCTCTGTGCCCTGGTCCAAGGCCCCCTAGATGGTGGGGGGCCCTCCTGCCAGGTGGCACAGAGCTGACGCTGTGGGACTCCAGGTGGGCCTGGTGTCGACGGACGGGTTCAGACAGAGGAGGAGGTCCTAGCCCATGAAGCAGACAGGCCCCAGCAGCACCCCTCCCCGCCTCGGGGGGGACCCCAGGTCTGAGAAGGAGGCGTCCAGCACGGGCAGCTGCTCCAGTACAGGCGTGCGAACCTCCAGCACCGTCCGGCCTTGCTGGGTCTTGACGGGGAGACACAGAGCAAGAGAAGTGAGTGTGGGAGGGCCCAGGAGACGCTGGGGCTCCCCAGCCTCGAGCCCAGGCCTCCCGCTGCTTCAAGCACTGAGCACCGTGAGGCCCACCTCCGTGCAGGATCAGGGAAGGTAAGGGGCACCCAGGGAAGGGTGGGCAGCCAGAACGGCAGTGCAACACTCCAGGGGCTCAGGGCCATGGTGATTTCCCAACTAATGTAGAAGACTTTCAAGATCTCAACCGTCTGCTGACCACTGGCCCTGCACACGCCCCTCACTATTCCACGTCCCCCTGGGGAGTGGCCTGGTCCCCAGGTAGCAGGTACTCCTGCAAGACCGCAGGCCAGGTGAAAGACAGCAGGAGGCGGGTCAGGGGCCAAACGCCCAGTAGGTAGAGACACGCGAGCCCCACCCGGGCAGAGAGAGGCAGAGCCCTGAGACAAAGGAGACCATGTATTCCAACGTTCACAGTGGGTGCTGCAGGCGGGTGTGAGGGGGGTGGGGTTCTGCCCCTAGCCCCCCACAGTCACTGAGGAAACCCCTGAGGCGAGGATGAGGGTGCTGGGCTCGCCCCGGGAGAGCCCTGTCTCCAAAGTCCGCTGACTTTTGTTGGCATTTCTCTCTTTATCGTTTTTGTCATTTTGGTTTCCACTCTTTAAATAATTAATATAATTATTTTTAAATACAAAATACACAGTGTCCTTTCTCTTCTCTTCCACGTGTTTGGAGCGATCGGGAGGTAAATTTTAAATAAGGGTCTCGGCTATCAAACAGGGCCCGGGCTCCGGGAGCGGGGAGGGCCGTGAGCGCCAGGGCCACCCTCCCCTGCTCTGCCCCTGACTGGGGACTCTCTGTGCCCTGGTCCAAGGCCCCCTAGATGGTGGGGGGCCCTCCTGCCAGGTGGCACAGAGCTGACGCTGTGGGACTCCAGGTGGGCCTGGTGTCGACGGACGGGTTCAGACAGAGGAGGAGGTCCTAGCCCATGAAGCAGACAGGCCCCAGCAGCACCCCTCCCCGCCTCGGGGGGGACCCCAGGTCTGAGAAGGAGGCGTCCAGCACGGGCAGCTGCTCCAGTACAGGCGTGCGAACCTCCAGCACCGTCCGGCCTTGCTGGGTCTTGACGGGGAGACACAGAGCAAGAGAAGTGAGTGTGGGAGGGGCCCAGGAGACGCTGGGGCTCCCCAGCCTCGAGCCCAGGCCTCCCGCTGCTTCAAGCACTGAGCACCGTGACATGCGGCTCCCATCATCCGTGTCACGTGTTCAGACTGTGCTAAATTTCCTTTCTAAAGTTTCTTGCAGCGTCAGGATTGGGTGAGCTGGGAAAGTTGGTGGGCGGGGGCGGGGGAGGCAGGAGTGCACTCCTGAGCCAGTCTGAGCAGCTCTGGGCTTGACTGCCAGTATCTGTCTGAAGTGGTTGTTCGAGTCTGTGTGGTCGCACAGGGATGTGTGTACGGGTGTTTGTGGGTGATGTGTGATGACCACCAGCAGGACCCTGCCCATGTGTGTACCGTGTGACCCTCTCCAGGCAACTCTGGAGATGTACAGATTGGGGGTGTCCGTGTGCCCCTCCATGGGGAGCAGACAGTGCTTACATACCCCCGCGTATGCAAAGGGCAACCTATGTAAATACACTTACGAGCTTGCAGGATTCACTTCGAGTGACGCTGCTGTGTGCACGTGGGTGAACCCCTTCTTCCACCTCCTGGACTTCCTGACACCAGGAAGCGGGCTTCCTGCTGCTCTGCCCCAGTGCCCCTGCCCCAGGGTCTTCCCACTGCCCCTCCCGCCCCAGGCAGGGAGCTGCCCCCCCAGCTCTCCCTGGTTCCCACCTGGCAGCCATCTCTGAACTCCTTGACGTAGGGGCTGGTCTCTGGGCTCAGCTCATCCTCATTGGCCCCCCGGAGCTTAAGGGGGCCGTCCCCGGCTTCCCCAGAACAGGGGTAGGAGACATTCTGGTGGGCTGAGACGCTGAGCAGCCGCAGGAAGGTGAGCTGGACCACACCCACAGGGGAGCCTTCTGAGTCCACGTAAGAGAACTGGCAGGAGAGAGGATGTGGTCAGGGACACACACGGACCTGCAGAAGCAGGACACCGGAGCCAGGGTCGCGGATGAGGAATGGGTGGGAGAAAGGGCTGGGGGAGAAGTGACGGGCTGGAGTGGGAACCAGGGGGTAAACAAAAGGCAGACTTTTGTCAAATAGGCTGTCAAGGGGGAGAGAGGAAGTTAGCATCAGAAGACTAGTGCGAAGGAACAGAAAAGTCAGCAGGCTACACAGGGTCAAAGGCCAGGGAACTTGTCACAGGCACCACTGGCCCTGAGGTGCAAGGGACTGGGGGGTCCGGGGCCAGCTCTCACTTGCGTGACATCATCCCTGGGCGTCACACAGGTTTCTCCTCCGGCCGTAAAGTTGCAGAAAACCCGGAAGGCATCCCGAGCACAGCCCTGGTTGGGGTCAACCCAGTACTCTCCTGTCAAGTGAGGGAGGGGGAGGCTCAGGGCCCCTGGGGCTCGTACCCAAGGTGCTCTCTGCCCCACGTGTCTTCCCACAGCTCCAGCCGACCACTCCCACCTGGGCCGCTCCCGTCTCCCAGTCCTCTGTCCCCACCAGGCCCCCAGAACACGGCCCGCCCCCGTCAGTTTCCCTCCTCACTTCATGCCGCGACCATCCCCGCCACCTCTCCCGCAGCAGCACCCCCAGGCTCGCGCTGGAGTGGGCAGGAGCCCGGACACCCTCACGTGTGATCAGAGGCTTGCACACGTGTCCGTGTGTGTAAATGCCAGCAGGTTGTCCACAGTGTGTGCTCATCTACTCCTCATGCAGGCAGGCAGTGCAACCCCAGGAAGCGGGCTTCCTGCTGCTCTGCCCCAGTGCCCCTGCCCCAGGGTCTTCCCACTGCCCCTCCCGCCCCAGGCAGGGAGCTGCCCCCCCAGCTCTCCCTGGTTCCCACCTGGCAGCCATCTCTGAACTCCTTGACGTAGGGGCTGGTCTCTGGGCTCAGCTAATCCTCATTGGCCCCCCGGAGCTTAAGGGGCCGTCCCAGCTTCCCAGAACAGGGGTAGGAGACATTCTGGTGGGCTGAGACGCTGAGCAGCCGCAGGAAGGTGAGCTGGACCACACCCACAGGGGAGCCTTCTGAGTCCACGTAAGAGAACTGGCAGGAGAGAGGATGTGGTCAGGGACACACACGGACCTGCAGAAGCAGGACACCGGAGCCAGGGTCGCGGATGAGGAATGGGTGGGAGAAAGGGCTGGGGGAGAAGTGACGGGCTGGAGTGGGAACCAGGGGGTAAACAAAAGGCAGACTTTTGTCAAATAGGCTGTCAAGGGGGAGAGAGGAAGTTAGCATCAGAAGACTAGTGCGAAGGAACAGAAAAGTCAGCAGGCTACACAGGGTCAAAGGCCAGGGAACTTGTCACAGGCACCACTGGCCCTGAGGTGCAAGGGACTGGGGGGTCCGGGGCCAGCTCTCACTTGCGTGACATCATCCCTGGGCGTCACACAGGTTTCTCCTCCGGCCGTAAAGTTGCAGAAAACCCGGAAGGCATCCCGAGCACAGCCCTGGTTGGGGTCAACCCAGTACTCTCCTGTCAAGTGAGGGAGGGGGAGGCTCAGGGCCCCTGGGGCTCGTACCCAAGGTGCTCTCTGCCCCACGTGTCTTCCCACAGCTCCAGCCGACCACTCCCACCTGGGCCGCTCCCGTCTCCCAGTCCTCTGTCCCCACCAGGCCCCCAGAACACGGCCCGCCCCCGTCAGTTTCCCTCCTCACTTCATGCCGCGACCATCCCCGCCACCTCTCCCGCAGCAGCACCCCCAGGCTCGCGCTGGAGTGGGCAGGAGCCCGGACACCCTCACGTGTGATCAGAGGCTTGCACACGTGTCCGTGTGTGTAAATGCCAGCATGTGTGTCCACGAGTGTGTGCTCATCTACTCCTACAGACTGCAGGCAGGCAGTGAGCTGATGAGCCCGAGAGGACAGCGTGTGCCCGCGTGATCAGTCACGTCTGACTCTGCGACCCCATGGACGGTAGCCCGCCAGGCCCCCCGGTCCAAGGGACTTTCCAGGCAAGAACACTGGCTTGGGCTGCCATTTCCTCCTCCAGAGGATCTTCCAGACCCAGAGATTGACTTGGGCCTCCTGTGTCTCCTGCACGGCGGGTGGGCTCTTTACCGGCTGAGCTGTCGTATCAGTTGCTTAAGACTGAAATGCTTCTGACCAGGTTGGTAGGAGCTGCTGCCCCGCGCGCCCGCCCCTCACCCCCTCTCCCGCAGCTTCCCCGGGCCTCCCCGACATCCGCTCTGCGTGGTCACAGCCACGCTGCGGTTCACAGGCTGCGCTCCTGAGACTGGCACTGACCATCGGGCAGCTCCGGGTGGCAGAGCTTCAGGTCCTGGCAGGTGCGAGCGGGGCTGTCCTGGGTCCCCGTCGGCCGCCTCATCTGCTCGATCTCCTCCCGCAGGGAGTCCAGGGAGCCGAAGATCTCCTCCAGCCCCCCAGGACTGCCTGGGGCTCCCTGAGTCGGCACAGCCTCATCTTCCTGCATCGGGCGGCTTCCGTCCACCGAGCGCCGAGTCTTCTTGGGCATCTGGATGGGCAGGGGCTGGATCACCTCGCCCGGAGGGCCCTGGGTGGAGGGATGGGCAGAGAAGGCAGAGACGAGGTCAGGGCGAGGGTGGTGCAGACAGACAGGGATCAAGAGAAAGGTGGGCCCTGACTCACCGGGTGTCCCGGAGGGCCCTGGACGCCCTTCTCCCCCTTAGGTCCGGCGGGGCCCTGCCAAAGGAGTCAGTGAGGTCATGGAGGGGTCAAGAGGTTAAGCATGCAATTAAGGTCACAGAGGGGTGACGCCAGTCTCCAAGCTGGTGATGAGGGACTGGGGAGTGTGTCCTGGGGAGACAGCGTCAAGCTCAGCTGTGGAGCGGGGTCAGAGCTGCCAGGGGTCACTCACTGTGGCTCCTTTGGCTCCTTTGGGGCCAGCAGGTCCCTGTGAAATGAGGAACGAGGAAGAGGTGGTCACCACGGGGAGTCAGGATATAGAGAATTGAGAAGCAAGGTCAAGAGCTTACGGGACCTGGGCCACCCCAAGAGGGGCCGGCGTGGGGGACAAGGGGACACCCGGGAGGCCCAGGAAGGACAGGGCGGAATCACTGCAGGTGCAGGAACATACTGGGGACTTGGGGGCCTATGCGAGTTAGATGGGCGGTTGCCATGGAAACCAGTGGGGGACGAGGGGGCGGGGGGGCTGAGAGGATTGAGTGGAGGAACAGATGGGATACTCACAGGAGGCCGGGCCCTCCGGGACCAATAGGGCCAGATGCTCCTGGAATGCCCTGGAAGGGAGGGCCGGGTTCAACTGGGCCTCCTCCCTCTCCCGCAGCTTCCCCGGGCCTCCCCGACATCCGCTCTGCGTGGTCACAGCCACGCTGCGGTTCACAGGCTGCGCTCCTGAGACTGGCACTGACCATCGGGCAGCTCCGGGTGGCAGAGCTTCAGGTCCTGGCAGGTGCGAGCGGGGCTGTCCTGGGTCCCCGTCGGCCGCCTCATCTGCTCGATCTCCTCCCGCAGGGAGTCCAGGGAGCCGAAGATCTCCTCCAGCCCCCCAGGACTGCCTGGGGCTCCCTGAGTCGGCACAGCCTCATCTTCCTGCATCGGGCGGCTTCCGTCCACCGAGCGCCGAGTCTTCTTGGGCATCTGGATGGGCAGGGGCTGGATCACCTCGCCCGGAGGGCCCTGGGTGGAGGGATGGGCAGAGAAGGCAGAGACGAGGTCAGGGCGAGGGTGGTGCAGACAGACAGGGATCAAGAGAAAGGTGGGCCCTGACTCCCCGGGTGTCCCGGAGGGCCCTGGACGCCCTTCTCCCCCTTAGGTCCGGCGGGGCCCTGCCAAAGGAGTCAGTGAGGTCATGGAGGGGTCAAGAGGTTAAGCATGCAATTAAGGTCACAGAGGGGTGACGCCAGTCTCCAAGCTGGTGATGAGGGACTGGGGAGTGTGTCCTGGGGAGACAGCGTCAAGCTCAGCTGTGGAGCGGGGTCAGAGCTGCCAGGGGTCACTCACTGTGGCTCCTTTGGCTCCTTTGGGGCCAGCAGGTCCCTGTGAAATGAGGAACGAGGAAGAGGTGGTCACCACGGGGAGTCAGGATATAGAGAATTGAGAAGCAAGGTCAAGAGCTTACGGGACCTGGGCCACCCCAAGAGGGGCCGGCGTGGGGGACAAGGGGACACCCGGGAGGCCCAGGAAGGACAGGGCGGAATCACTGCAGGTGCAGGAACATACTGGGGACTTGGGGGCCTATGCGAGTTAGATGGGCGGTTGCCATGGAAACCAGTGGGGGACGAGGGGGCGGGGGGGCTTAGAGGATTGAGTGGAGGAACAGATGGGATACTCACAGGGAGGCCGGGGGGCCCTCCGGGACCAATAGGGCCAGATGCTCCTGGAATGCCCTGGAAGGGGAGGGCCGGGTTCAACTGGGTCCTCCTCCCCTCCCCCACAACCGCCTCCCCTTCATGAGGCAACTGAGTCCCCACCCCAAGTCTGCCAGCCACCCGCCCCGATCCTCACCCTTCATCTGCCCCGGACCTCCCGACGCCACGCCCTCCACTCACGGTCTCTCCCTTCTGCCCTGTGGAGCCCTGAGGGCCAGGAAGCCCGCGATCGCCCTTCTCTCCCTGCTCCCCAGGGGGGCCGATCAGTCCGATGAGACCTGGGTGGCCCTGGGAAAGGGACAGGCGGTGAGGGGGCCAGAGGAGAGACACGCGGGTAGGGAGACGGAGAACCACAGGGGCTGAACCCAGGAGGCCACAGAGGGGCTGCCGGGGCTGCGGAAGCGGGGCACCGCCACAGCCCTGACTGAGGAAGGGCTCCCCAAGAGTGTGGGGTCCCAGGAAGTTTCAGGGAGGAGGCTGAGACACCTGGCTGCATGTGGTCACTCACCTTCTCTCCCTTGGCCCCAGCATCGCCCCGGAGGCCAGGAAGGCCTGGCGGGCCCTGCGGCGAAGCAGGAAGTCACAAGTCACTCTCTCCCCTCACACCTTCCACTTCCTTCAAGGCTGGATGCCCACTCCCCGGGGGCTCCACCTCCACCCCAGCCCAGCCCGTCCACAGTCACTCACCAAAGGCCCTGGGGGCCCGGCCTGGCCTGTGGCCCCAGGACGGCCTTGCTGACCCTGCAGATTTGAGGGAGCCCAGGAGTCAGAAGTGGCCCCAGGCCACGCCCCTCCCACCCGGCCGGGCCTCTGCACACCAGACTCACCACTGAGCCCGGGAGGCCTCTCAGGCCGTCGGGGCCGGGCTTCCCCGCGGGGCCGGCGGGACCCACTGGGCCTGTCTTCCCCGGGGCGCCCACAGCGCCAGGATCACCCTGAGACATACAGAAGAAAGTCTCATGAAAGGGAAGGGAGGGTGTGGCTGGGCAGGGGATCCAGTGTGGACGGGGTGAGGCAGAGTGGAGGGGACCCCTGGGGCAGGGAGAAGTACAGAGAAGCTCCGCCTGGTAGAGGCGGTTGCGGGGAGGCGTCTGGAGGCCGGAGTGTGAGGACCCACAGGGGCAGGAGGCTGGAAGGAATGTTCCAGCATCCAGGGCGGCCCTCCCCTCACCTTGGCTCCCTTCTCTCCTTGTCGCCCTTCAGGACCAGGCGTGCCAGCAGGGCCCTGCAGGTGGAGGCGGGAAGGAGGAGTGGAGGCGGGGGAGTAACCAGGCTCGTCTCCCTCCCCCATGCCGTCCTCCCAGTTCACACACACACACGCACACACGTGTACACACACACACCTGTGCACACACAGGCACAATCACAGAGGCTGACTCACAGACGTGAGAGCCGCTGCAATGGCACCAACTGTTAAAATATCCAGATGTCCTGTGCATTAGGCAAAGAGCCTCTTGTCCACGTGGCACCAGTGAATGAAGGGTTAATCGCTGCCAACACTTTCCCTCTTAGCACCCTGACCAAGGGTCAAACTTGTGCCCACTGCCCCCTGCACTGGAATCGAGGAGCCCAACCAGTGGACCAGGGAACCCCCTCCATGTCTACTCTGATGGGTTGGTACACTCCACCACTCCTGGCAAGGTCTGACAGAGCGTGCAGGAACAAACATACCCAGATCTACACAGCAAAGCTACAAACACACGTGATCACGCACACACACACACACACACACCCCTCCCCCAAGGACAGCCGGGACACCAGGCTTCTCCCTCTGCATCCTGCCCCAGGGCCGCCACCCAGCCGGCCCCAGGGCCGCCCACAGAGTCCCGAGTGTCCTCACTCACCCGCTTCCCAAGCGGTCCAGGAGGGCCGTTCTCCCCCGTGGGACCAGGGGACCCCTGCGGAGGGAGGAGGAGTGCTGGGTGAGGGACCCGCAGGTGGCGGGCCCGGTGGAGGAGAGGCAGGTCTGAGGGCCTGCGCTCCGCGGTGGGCGAGGGGTCGCGGGGCACTCACAGGCTGTCCCGGCTCCCCGTCTTCTCCTCGGTCTCCCTTCGCACCGTCCTGGCCCTGCAGGAGGCAGCAAAGTCAGGGAGGGCGCCAGACCGGGTTGGCTGATTCTCCCATTGTTCCACCTGCCCCGCCACACCCCAGTGCCCACGCCCACCAGCCGCCCAGAGCCCTCCCCAACAGACCACACTGTCCCCGCCCCTCCCTGGGTAAGACTCACCCGAGGGCCAACTTCTCCAGGAGGGCCGGGGTCACCAGGAAAACCAACAGGACCCTGATCCAGAGGAAAACCAAGGGTCAGGGTCATGGTCCCTACGCTCCCCCAGGGCCAACACAGACCCCGTGGGCACACGCCACACGCTCCCTCTGCACAGCCGGTGCCCACCTGCACCAGCCTAGGAAGAGGGGCTCCTAAACCCGCTTTTCCCGCCTCCTGAACTGTCTGTCCTTGAAGGCTTCCAGGTTACCTACTAGGGTTTCTCTCACCTTCTCTGGAGCCTAAACTACACAATCCCTCCCAGGGGGCTCCATTCCCTCAGCGGCCCACCCACATATTCCCCACACTCTTGGGCCACCCCCACTCCAAGAGCCTCACACTCACTCCCGTATCCTCAGGTCTCCATTCACAGGGCCCCCGCCCCAAACTCACCGGATTGCCTTTAGGACCGTCGTCGCCAGTGGGGCCCTTAGGCCCTGGTGGTCCCGCCTCTCCTGCCTGCCCCGTCTCGCCCTTCTCCCCACGCTCCCCGCGTGGACCCTGGAGGAGGCGGAGGGCGCAGATGGTCCCAGGGGAGTCTTGAAGATCAAGGATACAGTCCCTGCTTCTAAGACACCAGCAGCCTCCCCCTCATGCCCTCGCTGATGTTGGGGTGCACACAGAACGTCAAGCCCATGGGGGAGCCTGGGCCCCTTTTCCCTTCAAGGAAAGGGGGATGGACCCCATGGGGATCCAGGGCCCAGGCCTCACCGAGAACGGCTGGGAGTACAGACTTGTGAGCTGAGCAGGGGTTCCAGCTCCAGGAGGTCACAGGAAAGGTAGGGGTGGGAAGGAGGGGGTGGAGGGGTTGGGGGGCATGCCTCAGGAATACCACTCACCTTGACCCCCGGCTCGCCCTGAACTCCTGGAGATCCTGACTCTCCTGGCTCCCCCTGCAAAGAGAGTGGGGTCAAAAATCTTCCTTCTCTCCCCTCAAATCCTGATATTTCCACTCTCCCTCTCTCTTTTTTTTTTGGTTGTAATGCACAGCTTTTGGGAATCTCAGTTCCCCAGATGACTAGGAATTGAGCAAGACTATGGTGTTAAAGCACAGAATCCTAGCCGCTGACCACCAGGGAGCCCCCTCCTCTGTCACTCTCCTTTGACGCCCCCACCAGAACTGGCAGAAATCCAACCCCTCCTGACCATCCGTGTCCTCTTTCTCAGTACCTTCTCTCCAGGGGGACCCAGGTTCCCAACGCCTCCTGGAGGACCTTGTGGACCCTGAAACAGGAAAAGAAATAAAGGTCCTTGCTTAGGGTGGGGGGTGCCACGTGGGAGCAGCATCTGGAGGAGGGCCTGAGGTCACAGCAGTGAGACGGCAGGAGGTCTTCCCAGGGTCCAGCAGCTTCTCTAGGCATCTGAGATGAGACTAGAGTTTACCATCTAGAAAAGGGAGGCAGAGGACTGGCCACACTGGGGCCAGAGGACTCACATCCGCTCCATTGGGTCCGGCTGGGCCTCGAGGTCCTGGGGGGCCAGGTGGTCCCTGGAGAGAAAGAGATGCACAGAGATGGGAAGGGAAGTGCGAGGAAACGAGCCATGGATGCAGGGGAGGGTTAGGAAGGCTGGCGGGGAGGGAGGCAGTCGGGCCAGGGAGCAGGTATGCAGAGAACTGGGGTGGGCAGTGGGCTGACAGGGTGGGCATGGATGGTCAAGGGAGACTAGCAGATGAGGCTGGAATCAGTAGGGGTCACACCCCAACAAGGGGGTCGCACTCACCATAGGGCCCACGTCTCCTGTTTCTCCCTTCTCCCCCGAGGGGCCTGGCAAACCCTGCGCAGGTGGACACAACACAGACCCAGGTGACCAACCCACCTGGGCAGATGGACCTCCTCCATCCCCTTGCCCCCAGGTCCCACACCCCCACACCCCCAGCCCCCTGCCCCCATCTCCCTTGTCTTCGCCCCATCAGCAGGGGGCTGGGGCAGACATCCCTCTGCGACCCCCACCTCTCAGCCCCTGCCTCCACCCCCCCAGCTGACCTGCAGACCAATGGGTCCTGGGGGTCCATTGAATCCTCTTGTTCCTTCATCACCTTTGGCTCCAAAGTGTCCCTGGGGACCCCGAGCTCCGGGCTCCCCATCTGCCCCCTGCGATGGCGGAGGGCAGACATAAGGATAGAGATGATCATGGGTCAGGTGTTTTCTAGCCCCACAGACCTGGGCAGCAGGCCCAGAGACCCCCACTCCAATTCCCAACTGAGGGCAGAATCAAGGCTGCGGACGGGGCATCTGTCACTCACCGCGGCTCCGGGCTGCCCCACAGGACCAATGGGTCCAGGGGGTCCAGGAGGGCCCTGGGGGAGAAAGAAGTCAGAGATGCCAAGATAAGGGGAGAGACCAGGTGGAACTGAGATTAAAAGCCAGAGGTGAGAAGTCAAAGGAATGGACACTCACGTGTTCCCCCTTGTTGCCTTTAGTGCCCTTCTGTCCGGGGTCCCCCACCTCACCCTGTGGGGAGAAGGCAGGTGGTACATCAGAGGAAGGACAGGCCAGGGGGAGAAGGGGCAGACGGAGGTTGGGGGCCACGCCCAGATCAGTGAGCTCATCTGGAAAGACCAGCTCGAGGGTCTGAGGTTCCCTCACCTTGTCTCCGTCCTCTCCTGCCACGCCCGGGGGCCCAGCAGGGCCAGGAAGCCCCACGGGACCCTGCACCCCATCACGGCCTGTCGGACCAATGGGGCCCTTCTCACCCTGCGGAAGCAAAGGAGGAGTCGTGACCTGGAGACCCCCCCCCGGGGAATCCCTGGGGGCATGGCACATGAGAAAACAGATGAGGCTGGAATCAGTAGGGGTCACATCCCTACAAGGGGCTCGCACTCACCATCGGGCCCGCGTCTCCTGTTTGCCCTTTCCCCCGCGAGGGGCCTGGCAAACCCTGCGCAGGTGGCGACAACACAGACCCAGGTGACCTCTCCACCTGGGCAGATGGACCTCCTCCATCCCCTTGCCCCCAGGTCCCACACCCCACACCCCAGCCCCTGCCCCCATCTCCCTTGTCTTCGCCCCATCAGCAGGGGGCTGGGGCAGACATCCCTCTGCGACCCCCACCTCTCAGCCCCTGCCTCCACCCCCCCAGCTCACCTGCAGACCAATGGGTCCTGGGGGTCCATTGAATCCTCTTGTTCCTTCATCACCTTTGGCTCCAAAGTGTCCCTGGGGACCCCGAGCTGGGCTTTCCCCATCTGCCCCCTGCGATGGCGGAGGGCAGACATAAGGATAGAGATGATCATGGGTCAGGTGTTTTCTAGCCCCACAGACCTGGGCAGCAGGCCCAGAGACCCCCACTCCAATTCCCAACTGAGGGCAGAATCAAGGCTGCGGACGGGGCATCTGTCACTCACCGCGGCTCCGGGCTGCCCCACAGGACCAATGGGTCCAGGGGGTCCAGGAGGGCCCTGGGGGAGAAAGAAGTCAGAGATGCCAAGATAAGGGGAGAGACCAGGTGGAACTGAGATTAAAAGCCAGAGGTGAGAAGTCAAAGGAATGGACACTCACGTGTTCCCCCTTGTTGCCTTTAGTGCCCTTCTGTCCGGGGTCCCCCACCTCACCCTGTGGGGAGAAGGCAGGTGGTACATCAGAGGAAGGACAGGCCAGGGGGAGAAGGGGCAGACGGAGGTTGGGGGCCACGCCCAGATCAGTGAGCTCATCTGGAAAGACCAGCTCGAGGGTCTGAGGTTCCCTCACCTTGTCTCCGTCCTCTCCTGCCACGCCCGGGGGCCCAGCAGGGCCAGGAAGCCCCACGGGACCCTGCACCCCATCACGGCCTGTCGGACCAATGGGGCCCTTCTCACCCTGCGGGAAGCAAAGGAGGGAGTCGTGACCTGGAGACGGCCGCCGCCCTCACACACCCCTACAGGAAATCCCTGTACCCCACCAGCCCACAGACCCTCCCCAGCATCTCCCAGGGACCGCATCTCACCGGGACGCCCTTCTCTCCTGCTGCTCCAGGGGGACCCTGTGGTCCTGGGCGTCCTGGAGGGCCAATGGGTCCCCCAGATCCTGCTGCACCTCGCTCTCCAGGGGATCCCTGCAACAAGAGACAGAGTCAGACCAGGCCAAAGAGGAGACCACAGCCCCCCACCCTGCACCCGAGGACGACCGACCACGGTTACCAGGAGAAGAGGTCAGCTTTGGGTGCCTTATGCCGACCCTGGCCCTCCTCTGCCCGCTCCTGCTGCTCCACCCGAATCCAGCTGCTGTTTCACATCCTTCCTCCCCCTGCCCCCAGGGACCCCAGACTCACCGCAGGGCCAGGGGGCCCAGCTGGACCTTCATTTCCCTTCAAACCAGGTCCGCCCTATGAACCAGACATTGGGGGCAATAGACGTGAGACGGAAGGGGGTACCTCATGGGCGTGGGGCTTAGAGACTTGCTCGGCAGAATGGGGGTGGGATACGGGAGGCAGGCAATGCTGAGGTGCCAGGAGGCACGGGGACTCGCGACAGGCAGCTGGGCTGGGGTCACACTCACAGCAGTGCCAGGGAGGCCTCGCTCTCCTGGGAAGCCCCTCAGACCAGCGGGACCATCCTTCCCTGGGGCCCCAGGGGGGCCAGGATCGCCCTAAAAGGAAACAAAGGTGATGAACCTCCTCCACGCTCCCAAATTGGGCAGCAAGATCTCTGCCCCCTCAAATCCCCAGTTGCTAGTTCTCTTAGGCACCCCAACCATGTTCCCCTAAGTTCCCCGACCCTGGGCCCTCTACTCACCTTTGTGCCTTCTTTTCCAGCTGTTCCCGTCAGTCCCTGCTCTCCAGGAGGGCCTGGGGGGCCGGGGTGACCTCGCTCCCCCATGGGCCCAGTTTCTCCTGCGGCTCCCTGGGAAAGAGGCAGACAGACTCCAGTCTCAGCCCCTTGCCTCACTCTGGCCCCCTTGCAATAGCCCTCCTGGACCCCTTCGTGTCTGCCCCAAGGCTCCTGGGCATTTCCCAAGGTTCTGCTAGGCCTCTGTGCCGATTTCCCTTCCCCGGCGTGGAGCAGCCATACCACCTCGTGTCACTGTCGGGGACCTTCCTCTGCTCCACACTCAGCCCCCCGCCATTTACCCCGGTCCCAGGGGTCTACTCAGGCAGAGGAAGGTCAAGGGCCCAGGATCAGGAGGAGGGAGAGGAGAGGCAGATGCTGCAACTCCCAGGCTCTGGGGTACTTTCTGTCCGGGGCGGGGGAGGGCAGGCATACCTGGGGTCCCACCACTCCCGGGGGGCCAGGAGGGCCGGTCTTCCCTTGGAAACCCTGAGAGAGAAAGAGAGGAGGGGTGGTCAGAACGCACAGTCAGGGGTGGGCACGGCGCCACGCCAGGTTCCTGGAGGAAGCGCAGGGACCCCTGAGTCCTTGGCTGAGGTCTGAGCAGCGCCGGGACACGGGAGTCTCCGCCAGGAGAGCCTTCCTGGCGGGCCTTCGGGACACGATAGCTCTGGAGTGTGGGGCTGCCGGCTTCGGGGCACCACTTACCACTTCTCCTCTCTGGCCTGGGTGTCCTGGAAGCCCATCCTTCCCAGAGGGACCCTGGAAGGGGTGCAGACTTCAGGGAAACTGGACGGGCAGGGGGGTGAGGAAGAAGGACACTTGGAAGAACCAAGGCAGGTCAGGAGTCAGAGGTCAGCTTACCGGAGGTCCTTTGGGGCCAGGAAATCCGTTGGGACCCTGAGGCCCAGGGAGACCCTAGAGACAGAGCTGGCTGAGTCAGGAGAACAGGGAAGGCGCTGGGCAGGGGGCCCTCCCTGTGGGGAGAGGAAGCTGGGGCCATTCGGCTCCCTGGAGAGCACTAGGGAGCAGGAGGGCCCACTCACCCTCTCTCCGGGGGTCCGTGGGGCCGTCTCCACCGGATGTTCCTGGAAACGGCCAGAGAGGAAGAGAGGCTGACTTCTAGCTGAGCCGATCCTGAGGCCACAGGAGGGAGGGAGCCGGGCTACGGGCGGAGGGCAGACAGACTCCAGTCTCAGCCCCTTGCCTCACTCTGGCCCCCTTGCAATAGCCCTCCTGGACCCCTTCGTGTCTGCCCCAAGGCTCCTGGGCATTTCCCAAGGTTCTGCTAGGCCTCTGTGCCGATTTCCCTTCCCCGGCGTGGAGCAGCCATACCACCTCGTGTCACTGTCGGGGACCTTCCTCTGCTCCACACTCAGCCCCCCGCCATTTACCCCGGTCCCAGGGGTCTACTCAGGCAGAGGAAGGTCAAGGGCCCAGGATCAGGAGGAGGGAGAGGAGAGGCAGATGCTGCAACTCCCAGGCTCTGGGGTACTTTCTGTCCGGGGCGGGGGAGGGCAGGCATACCTGGGGTCCCACCACTCCCGGGGGGCCAGGAGGGCCGGTCTTCCCTTGGAAACCCTGAGAGAGAAAGAGAGGAGGGGTGGTCAGAACGCACAGTCAGGGGTGGGCACGGCGCCACGCCAGGTTCCTGGAGGAAGCGCAGGGACCCCTGAGTCCTTGGCTGAGGTCTGAGCAGCGCGGGACACGGGAGTCTCCGCCAGGAGAGCCTTCCTGGCGGGCCTTCGGGACACGATAGCTCTGGAGTGTGGGGCTGCCGGCTTCGGGGCACCACTTACCACTTCTCCTCTCTGGCCTGGGTGTCCTGGAAGCCCATCCTTCCCAGAGGGACCCTGGAAGGGGTGCAGACTTCAGGGAAACTGGACGGGCAGGGGGGTGAGGAAGAAGGACACTTGGAAGAACCAAGGCAGGTCAGGAGTCAGAGGTCAGCTTACCGGAGGTCCTTTGGGGCCAGGAAATCCGTTGGGACCCTGAGGCCCAGGGAGACCCTAGAGACAGAGCTGGCTGAGTCAGGAGAACAGGGAAGGCGCTGGGCAGGGGGCCCTCCCTGTGGGGAGAGGAAGCTGGGGCCATTCGGCTCCCTGGAGAGCACTAGGGAGCAGGAGGGCCCACTCACCCTCTCTCCGGGGGGTCCGTGGGGGCCGTCTCCACCGGATGTTCCCTGGGGGGGAAACGGCCAGAGAGGAAGAGAGGCTGACTTCTAGCTGAGCCGATCCTGAGGCCACAGGAGGGAGGGGAGCCGGGCTACGGGGCGGAGGGTAGACTGAGCCCAGCCATGACCACCAACCTTAGCGCCAGACTTTCCGGTGGCGCCTCGAGGTCCGCGCTGGCCACGTGGGCCCTAGAGAGAGGACGGGGGGTTGTCAGAAAGGCCCTGAAGCACCCACCCTAGCTATCGAGCTGCACCTCTCCCCCATGGCACTCACCGTGGGCCCCCGTTCTCCCCGAGGCCCTGACTTTCCCGACAGGCCCTGGTGGAAGGAACAGAGACCACGCATCAGCCGGGAGCCCCCACCCAGGACTGCCCCTCCCTCTACAGCCCTCTCTTCCCCAGCTTACCCGGGCTCCCTTCTCTCCACTGGCTCCAGGAAAACCAGGAAATCCCAGGGACCCCTGGTGAGGATGGAAAAGGAGGAAAACTGAGACGTCGAGAAAGGGGTGGGCTGAGGAGAGGTCACAGGGCGGCGGGATCAGGAGAGGTGATAGAGACTGAGGGCGTGGGTGACCAGGGCTATGCAAATAACTTGGTGGCCCTGGACAAGCCCTGGTGGATTCTGGGTCTCTGTTTTCCCATCTGTAGAATGGGCATGGGCTCAATTCTTTGTAGGGGCCCCCACTGCTCTATCAGTCTGTGCTGCCTGCAATCAGGGGTCAGGACAGGGAGAAGGAGGAGGGGCACGGATGGAACACGGAATCACCTTGGGACCCTGGCGTCCAGGGTAGCCAGGCAGACCGGGAACACCCAGCTTGCCCTGTGGATGGACAGGCAGTGATCAGGCGCCAGCAGAGCCATGGACCCCACTCCATCCCGGAGACCCCCTCAGCCTCAGAGCCGAGGGCCAGCCCCCACCCAGCAAATGGCCGGCCACCCCACCCCTCCTTTCCGACCCCCCGGCTGCCTGACTTCTGTCATCTCTCCTCCCTGAGAGTGGATTTTCCCTAGCTCCAGTGCTGGACTCTCACCTCCCCTGTGTCTTAAATCAGAAGCTGCAGCCCTGCAGGTGCTGCTCAGCACTGCACCAGCTCAGCCCCTCCCCGTGCACACCCTGCCCCCTGGGGCCTCAGGCCCTGTCCTGCTAAGGCAGCTGACTGGGGGGCAGGGACCCCGCTGCCTGTCGGCTGGGGCTCAAACCCTGGCTCTGTCCGTCACTGGCTGTGTGATGAGCAAGCCACCAAACCTCCTGGTACCTCAGGGCTGTGGTGGCACTCACCCCGCAGGGCGGATAGGACAGGTCAGCGTGGCGCTGGCACGTGGTGAGGGCCGGGTAAGAGTTAAACCTGAAGTCAGAGCTCACAGCCAATTCCCTTCCTTCTCGGAGTTGCCTACTGCTGAGTGTGGACCTATTTTCCCTCTGCCCGGCACCCACCGGCGCTCTCTGAGTCTCTCTACCTTGTCCCCAGGAACCTGTCATCAACACTCCATGGCAGGGACTTCCCTAGACTTATTTTAGAGCCCCTCCTAGCGCATCAGTGTCCCGGAGGTGCCAGACACAGGAGCATTACTAAGGCACAGTCACCTCCCCCGAGGTGCCAACTCCAGCCATGGGCATCCTCACACTCAGTCTGGTCTCAGCACCCCAGGCCTCACCCCTCCATGTCCTAGAGCAGGCAGACACCAACCCCTCACCCCCCGACCCCGTCACCTTATCGCCCATGAGCCCAGGGGGCCCAGGGTCGCCCGTCGGTCCAGTGCGTCCTTTTGGCCCCTCGGGACCATCCTCGCCCCTGGAGCCAGGGACTCCGACCTCGCCCTGGGCGAGAGGGTTGGAGAGGTGAGTGAGCGGGACTGGGGATGGGGGCTGAGCCCCAAGACGAGAGGCAGGCCCCGGTCAGGCTGGGTGGGGCTGGTGGGGGGTCCCTGAAGTGACTGCAAGACGACGAGGAGCCCCACGGGGCAGGGAGAACGCTGTGATTGGCCGGTCGGCGGTCACAGAGCCCGGGGCTGGGTCCCTGCTCGACTCAGGCTCCATAGGGAGACGAGATCCTCAAGGGAGCCTGAGATGAGCAGTCCCGGGTAGGGGCGGGGGAAGATGGTAGCCGTGGACTCCAAACGGGAGGGTCATCAGGCTTAAGGCTGGGGGGCCATGCGGAGGCATCTACTCACCCTGTCGCCTTTCACGCCCATGTCACCTTTGAACCCAGGAAAGCCATCCTCGCCCTGAGAAATGTGGGGTGAGAAGACACCACAGATGCCGAGGTGAAGGGGTGGGGCTGGAGGAAGGCAGGTGGAGAAGCTGGAAGTTGAGGCTCACTGCTCACCTTTTCACCCTTGTGACCCTTCAGACCCCGAATTCCATCCACACCCTGGAATTAGAGGGGGACAGAGACCGAGCCATCAGGAAGGGAGGCTGGATGGGCAGGAACAAGCTCCTGGGGCCCCACGGGCTCCCCAACCTCAGCCTTCCTCTCCCGGCCAGCCAGTCTGTTACCTTGGCCTCGAGGCCCTGGGTATAGGGCCCTGGGGTCCAGACGGTCCCTTGGCCCCAGGAACCTGTCATCAACACTCCATGGCAGGGACTTCCCTAGACTTATTTTAGAGCCCCTCCTAGCGCATCAGTGTCCCGGAGGTGCCAGACACAGGAGCATTACTAAGGCACAGTCACCTCCCCCGAGGTGCCAACTCCAGCCATGGGCATCCTCACACTCAGTCTGGTCTCAGCACCCCAGGCCTCACCCCTCCATGTCCTAGAGCAGGCAGACACCAACCCCTCACCCCCCGACCCCGTCACCTTATCGCCCATGAGCCCAGGGGGCCCAGGGTCGCCCGTCGGTCCAGTGCGTCCTTTTGGCCCTCGGGACCATCCTCGCCCCTGGAGCCAGGGACTCCGACCTCGCCCTGGGCGAGAGGGTTGGAGAGGTGAGTGAGCGGGACTGGGGATGGGGGCTGAGCCCCAAGACGAGAGGCAGGCCCCGGTCAGGCTGGGTGGGGCTGGTGGGGGGTCCCTGAAGTGACTGCAAGACGACGAGGAGCCCCACGGGGCAGGGAGAACGCTGTGATTGGCCGGTCGGCGGTCACAGAGCCCGGGGCTGGGTCCCTGCTCGACTCAGGCTCCATAGGGAGACGAGATCCTCAAGGGAGCCTGAGATGAGCAGTCCCGGGTAGGGGCGGGGGAAGATGGTAGCCGTGGACTCCAAACGGGAGGGTCATCAGGCTTAAGGCTGGGGGGCCATGCGGAGGCATCTACTCACCCTGTCGCCTTTCACGCCCATGTCACCTTTGAACCCAGGAAAGCCATCCTCGCCCTGAGAAATGTGGGGTGAGAAGACACCACAGATGCCGAGGTGAAGGGGTGGGGCTGGAGGAAGGCAGGTGGAGAAGCTGGAAGTTGAGGCTCACTGCTCACCTTTTCACCCTTGTGACCCTTCAGACCCCGAATTCCATCCACACCCTGGAATTAGAGGGGGACAGAGACCGAGCCATCAGGAAGGGAGGCTGGATGGGCAGGAACAAGCTCCTGGGGCCCCACGGGCTCCCCAACCTCAGCCTTCCTCTCCCGGCCAGCCAGTCTGTTACCTTGACGCCTCGAGGCCCTGGGTATCCCAGAGGACCCTGGGGTCCAGACGGTCCCTGGAAGAAGACAGGGCGGCATCGATAAAGGGCTCCCAGGAGGTCACGGAGGGGCCCCGGGGGGTGGGGGAGATGGAGGTGACAAGCCTGCCGTCTGGAGAGGGCTGTGGGCCGGGGGACAGAGGACGGTTGGAGCCGAGCGGCAATGGGGAGTTCCTGAGGACGTGGAGGCCCGGGTCGGGTGGAGGCCTCTCCAGGGGATGCGAGGGGCAGGGAAGCACTCACCTGGTTCCCTTTGGTTCCGGGGGGACCTTCTTTGCCTGGGTGACCCTGAGGGTAGGGGAGGGAGTGTGACCACTGGTCCCTGTCACCTCCTATGCCTCTCTACACGTCTCCAACCCAAATGCCCCGGAACCTAATGAAGCCCACCAGCCTCTGGTGGCAACACCAGTGACCTCCCACAGCGCCAGGGACCCACGGCACGGACGCCCACTGAAGGGGCTCGAAGTCTTTCCTGGGGTCGAGGCTCAAGGGGGGATTGGTATGAAGAGGTGGGGGCACTCACCGGGGGTCCATCTGAGCCAGGCATGCCAGGTAGCCCCGGTTTTCCTTGAGGACCCTGAAAGGAGGCGATGCTCAGTCCCAGACAGACCTCTGGGGCTCCCTGGAACCCATCTCAGCACACCCACTGTCCCCCAGGTCACGTCGTCACTAACCTTCTCTCCATGAGGGCCGATGGCGCCCTGGGGCCCAGGGAGACCCTAGATGTAGGAAAGAGAAGCCACAGGGGTCCACCGGGTGGGCCTCACACTCTCCCC
The DNA here is from genome assembly GCA_022376925.1 of Tragulus kanchil. Classification (NCBI taxonomy): domain Eukaryota; kingdom Metazoa; phylum Chordata; class Mammalia; order Artiodactyla; family Tragulidae; genus Tragulus; species Tragulus kanchil. Next base: position 69,641,165 of record JAIOJX010000005.1, on the reverse strand, counting down.
CAGCCAGCGGCCCCCATTCAGAGCAGGAACAGCCAAGGCTTGAGATCCTTCATTCCTGTCTCCCTCTGGGGTCTGACCCACTGGGGGAGCCCAGTGGAAGCTGCTCAAGCTGGGGAGGGGCGCTAGGACCGCTCACCTGGGTCCCCGGAGTGCCCTGCTGTCCGGGAGGTCCTGGCTCTCCCTGGGGTCCCTAGAAACAGGCAACCAGGCAGGGGTCAGGAGACAGCGGCAGAACCAGCGGGCAGGGAGCTGAGTGCCAGCAGGGACAGACCAGAGGGCAAGAACCTGAGGCAGGCCGGGGGGCGAGAGGGCGGCAGAGGGAAGAGGACCTTGGCGGAGACCCCAGGGGACTGTGGCCTGGGTGGGCTGAGGGTCCACGCCCATCACTCACCAAGCTTCCTTTGGGACCATGGGGACCATCCATGCCTCGGACTCCCTGAAACATGAGAGGGGCGTGAGCCCTGGAGGGCCTTGTGGTTTCTGAGGCCAGGGCACCCCAAAGGCTGGGACGGAGCAGTCAGGCACATGGTGGGCAGACCTCCAGTTCAGCCCAAATCTAAGCAAACACAGCTGCCCGGATCCGCAGGGCGTGGGGCTCCGGGGCTGTGGGTTGTTGGGGGATTGTTTTGTTTTTCTGGAAGATTTTTTTTTTTTTTTTTGGTTGTGCCGAAAGCCTTTGGTGCACTACAGGATATGGCCCCACACTGTCACCTGAGGTGAAGCTGAAGGGGGCCAGTGGGGACCAGGGAGAAGGGGCTGGAGGGAGGGAGGTGGGCAGCATTTAGGGAAGATGGAGAGGCTGGGGGTCAGAAGTCAGGGACAGTCACTTACTGGGGGTCCAGGAATCCCAGGAGGGCCTTTGGGGCCAAGGAGACCTCGAGGTCCCTGCATTCAGGCGGGGAGAAGACAGGACCCACGTGGGTGAGAAAAAACGTGTTCCTCTCACGCCCACATTCCTCCTGTGGCATCCCAGCCGCCCCCGGAACCCACTGGGCACTCACGGACTCTCCAGGCAGCCCCCGAGGCCCAATCTCTCCGTCATCTCCCTGGAGGAGGACAAGGACACGGTGGGCAGCCTCACCCTGCAGGCCTCTCCTCTACCCACCCGACGCCCCCTGCCCCGCCCCACCGGCCACGACACTTACCCGCTCTCCATCCTCACCAGGGGGCCCAGGAAGGCCCTGGGCACCAGAATCACCCTAGAAAACGGGCCAACAGGTAAGAGGGGTACAGAGCCCTCAACATAGGCAGACACTGACCACCTTCTCTGAGCTCCCGCTGGGACCCTCTGCCTCCTTCCCTGGCTTTCCCTATCTCCCTTCCCCTCACGGAACATCTACCCCCATCACAACAGCCTATGCGCCCCCATACTCACCCGGTGCCCCTTCTCCCCAGGCAGCCCTGGGAGGCCATCAAATCCTCGGTCACCCTAGGAGAAGAGGGGTGGCCAGGTGAGGTCCTTGCCCCTCTCCCATGCCACCCCCCATCCTGTCCTGAGAGGGGAGAGGCTGCTTTGTGGGGACCCTCGGTTATCCCCAAAAACTGATGTGCTCAGGAGTCATGGGTGGGCATTAGAGAGGAGCCCAAGCCTGTTACCTTTACTCCAGGTTCCCCAGGCATCCCTCGGGCTCCATCAGCACCCGCTCGGCCCTGGGGGTGAACGGGGAGGGGTCGAGACCAAGCAGGGGCACAGTCCTTTACACCCTGCCCCCTGCCTCGCATCCCCACCCCCACCCCACCCTCATCACTCACCCTTCGCCCTGCCTTGCCAGGAGGGCCCATGAGGCCCTGAGGTCCTCTGGGGCCCTAGGAGGGAAAGGCAGGGGCAGGGTTAGTGGCAGAAGCAGAGGGAGACACTGAGCAGGGGACCAGGGGGGTGGGGGCTGTCACCTGAGGCCCCAGGTCTCCAGATTCTCCTTTCAGGCCAGGGCTCCCAGGCTGTCCCTGTGAGAGAAGAGGGTGGCTGAGCAGAGGGAGACACCCATCAGGGGCCTCAGAGCCCTCCCCCAAAGAAGCAAAATAACTTTCATGTTGGTCTTTCTCCAGAACTAGCCATTCCCTCTACACACAAATAAAGGATCCCCTATCCCAACACCTCACTCACTCACCAAGGGTCCTGGGCGGCCGGTGTAGCCCATGGGGCCGGGGGGCCCTCTGAGTGCCATCTGGGGGAGCAGGAGAGATGGCAGAGCTGAGCAAGAGGCAGCGGGGGAACTCCAGACCCCGGTCACCTCCCAAATTCGCCCTGGTACCCCCGATCTTCGTTCTACTGCTCTGTATCATCCCCAACCTCCCTCCCAGCCCCCAGCCCAACCCAGACCTCCGCCTGCCCTGCATTCACATCAACCTACCTTTCCAGCCCCTCCTAGAGTCCTCCTCCTCCCATCACACCCTTCCCCCGAGACCCCCGTCCCTACTCACCCGTGCCTGCTGCAGAATTGCCTGGGCCTGAGCCTCCTGGGCCGCCACCACGGGGCCCTTGTCACCTCCACCACTGCCAAACCGGAACTGCCGGGCAAGGAGAGAAAGGTGTAGGCTCTTCCAGGAACCCATGTGAACCCTCAACCAGAGGCGTCATCCAGCATGCCTGCCCGTCTCCCAGGTTCCGGACACCCTAAGCCCTCCTCCAGTGTCTCCCGTCTCAGCCTCTTCCTCCCCAAAGACTCGTTTTTGGCTCTAGACCTCCTGAAATCTAGGACTTTCTGCCCAATACTCCATGTTTGATTCTAGGTCATCAGTGAGGCCCTAAACGCACCACCCCGAAGATCAGTCTCTCTTGGTGGATGGTCCTCAGAGAGTCCTCCTGGGTTCCTCTCCCCTCCTGGTTCCTGGTGACACAATACGAGTCCCTGCCCTCCCCCCCCCCCCCCCCCCGGCTGTTCCTCGGCCCAGAGGGCAACTCACCGGGAGCATGAGGGACGTCCCAGGAGGACCAGGGGCCCCGTCTGATCCGGGGAGACCTGCTCGGCCGGGGGGGCCCTAGAGTGGGGAGAGAAGCAGGATGGAGTGACAGGCGCTTGTAAGGGGCTCGGCACCGTTCTGAAACCCTCTGCAACAGTATCAATGTGGACTTCCCTTGACTTTTCCCGCACTCCCCCCACACCCCATCGGAAAAATGACAGTGGGACACCAGACTACACCCTTCCCCAGCCAGACTCTGTCTTCTTTTCTGGGCGGTCAGCACACAACAGAACCTCACTCAAGTCATCAGCCAGCTGATGAGAAGCCATTGAGAAGGGCACCCCGACTGGCCATCAGTGGCACCTCCGCGGCCCTCCCCGTCCCCACAGGATACTCTCATACCCTCTCGCCTGGGTCTCCAACAGGGCCTGGGTTGCCTTGGATACCAGGGGGACCAGGAAATCCCTGAAGAACACAAGAAGAGGGGGTCAGATGCGAGCAGTCAGCTAGAAGAGGAGTGTGTGGCCGGAGGTGGTCTCCCCAGAAGAACTCTGGGGATCTAGGAAGCTTTGATTGGAAGGATGCTTGAACTCTAAGAAGGAGGCCTTGGCTGACATGGGAAAGGCGCAGGTGAGCATGGAGGAAGTGTTTCTGTAAAAAGAATGGAGACTTGGGAGGAGGGTCACAGCTGGAACTCACCGCAGGGCCTTCTGGACCAGGGGGCCCCTCCACGAGCATGCCCTGTGGAATCAAAGGTTAAAAGTCAGAGCATATCAAGCTGCGACCCCCGCCTCCTTCCCTTCTTCCCACAGCCCTCAGTGACCAGAGTGACTTACAGGTTCCAGCACCGCAGGCTCCCCCTTCTCTCCCTTCAGCCCCCGGGGCCCACGGGCAGCCTGAGTGAGACACACATGTAACCCCCAGTGGGGCCCGTGAGCAGCTGAGACACCTGGCCCCATCCTGGTGCAGTCGCAAGTCCTCTGGAGTCCTCCCAGATTCCAACACCCACCCCAAATTCTCTGGTCCTCTTCTCCAAGACTCCATCTTCACGGGCCTCCTGGATCTGCCAAGGGAGACCCTGGGTTCCCTGCCCCCTAATTCCCAGCCCCACCTCAGCAAACACAATCTCTTCATCTCCCTGAGACCCTCTTTCAGGAAGGTCCCCAGACACTTCCTGGGACTCCAAACCCCCAACCTTCCTCAACATTCTTCCAGAGGACTGCACCTTACCCCCACACTTCCTTAGGATCCTAAGATACCATCAATTTCCTCACCTTTGTCCCAATTCACCAAATAAGATAATAAGATTTTGGATAGACTTTTACTTGGGTTTGGGGGAGGTCATGTGACCGTATGAGAATCTGATGAATCTATGGTGTCTTTCTCCAGGAAAAAAAAAAAGTGTATGTCTTTATACACAGAATTTTCCTTAGAGTCTCAAGGGGTTCACAAGTTTAAAGCTCCCCAGAGATTAAACATTCATACTCTAAGTAGATTTGGAGAGCAGTCCTCCCTGATATCCCAAACTTAGACCTCATAACTGGATTTTGGAAAAATACAATTTGGGCTCAGTAACTCGAGCCCCAGCACTGAGCCCCTCAAGTCCTCCCAATTCCTTTCTCAGCAAAGATGCTACACGCCTCCTTCTTACCCTCATTTGTACCTCAAGCCCACCAGTAGCCTGTCTCCCACACTTCCACTCCAATGCCCACCCCCAACTCTGGGACCATAACCAAGACAAGGACAGGGAGAATGGGGGATATTCACCACCTCCCCAACACTCTCAAAGATCTTCAAAATGCCCCCTCTATGTCCATCCCAACCAAATGATAATGATCATTTTCTAAACTCTCCATATCCAGATCAACCCTAGATTTCCAGCATGAGGGAAGCCAGCAGAGGGTCAAGGGTGCCGTATTAGAGCAGGGAGGGTGAGAGGAGGCAGCGTGGTGGAAGAGACAGCACGGATGGCAGGCAAGGCAGGCAAACGAGGACGAGGTGCGTACACGGGAAATACCCCACTGACAGGGAGTGGCTGAAAACACGGGACACAATTAAGCGAGACAGAACAAAGGGACAAACTCTTGGAAGCAAGAACGATGCCAGGGCCAAGAAAAATCAAACATGGCCAAGATAGCTAGAAAATGAACCAGATCAACAGGAAGCGGTGGGACAGACAGGAAACAGCCGAGGAAAGAGGATCCAGGAAGTGGACCTTCCACACGGTCCACGGCTGCCACAGCCAAGAGAGAAAAGAAGTTCACAAAACCGACAGACAGTGACTCTGGGAAATAGACTATGACAGTGAACGGCAATTCTTCCAGAAAACACAAACATCAATGCGAATACACACAGCAAGTGGCCACGATACATATCTAGGCCCACAATGGAAACTTTATGATTTGGATGACCTGAGACACATAGGAAGTGGCTTATTATCACAGGATAGGACAGCATGAAAACCTAGAGCTGAAACACAAAGAATATGTCCCCTCCAGTCCAATCTGACAGTCACCAGAATGGCAACCATGACTGGAGCAGAGGGGACAGACAGGAAGTGGCCTGTAGGTTAGAAAATGTGACAGAGGAAGTTAGATCGTTTGGCAGCAACATGGAAAAGGAATTGCTTTGACCAAGAAGAAATGATGAAGACAGACTGAAAATGAATACAAGATAGGGGCTCATTGACCAAAAACCTTATGAAATCCAGCTTGATGGAGACGGGAAGTGATCAAGAAAGACAGGAAGTGGCCATAGGATTGAGGGGGAAAAAAAAGTAAAACTGCTTCGGACAGAAGGAACCATGACTAGTCACACAGAGTAAGACACTCGGCAAGGGAAGGCAGGAAATAGTCTTTTCAAGCAATAGATACAACTTAGGTGAACAGAAAATGGCAAATCACCAGTGGGAAGTAGCTCTCAGACAACAGATGGCAACCAAAGAGAACAGGAAGCGACTCTGGAGCTCCCACTGGAGGTCAAGGATGGAAGAGGAGCTTCTTTCACTTACGGCTCCCGAGGGGGCAGTCTCCGCAGACAGGGCAGGACCCAGCTCCGTCTCGTCGCGATACTCGTCCCCATAGCCGTAGGTGTAATCGTAGGGCCCCGCCGGGGGCGCTGTGCCACCCTCCCCATACTCCTCTGGCAGGAACCCGCCGGCTGTGGGGGGCACCTGGAGATCTGTCTGCTCCTTCCCAGGGTGGGGAGGGAGAGGGGTAGACGGGGGCATTAGGGCCCAGAGGAGGTTTTCCCTGGACCCCAGGGTGCCATAGGTTTCAACCCAAAGGGTTTTGAGGGTGACAGGACTGTTTTCTTGTCAAGGAGAACCTTGTAGAGGAGGGTGATGGCCATTGAAAGCCCCCAACGAGGAGGGAGGTCCGGGAAATAGGTTTGGTTGGAAGAAATGATGGGTAACAAGAAGGGTGGCCGGAGGACTGGACACAGCGCAGACCGTCCATGGACATGACGACAGATGAAATGGTCCAAGGAATGACCAGAGAAACGGATGGAAAGACAAGACGGGACTTCCCTGGTGGTCCAGTGGGTAAGGACACTGCCTTGCAGTGCAAGGGGCGCTGGTTCGATCCCTGGCCTGGGAAGATCCCACGTGCCGCGGAGCGGCTGGACCGATGTGTCCAACTGCCGAGCTGGAGCTCTGGAGCATGCGCCCAGAGTCGGTGCTCTGCGACAACAGAGGCCACCGCGATGGGAGGCCCACAGGAGCCAAAGAACAAAGATGGATGAAAATAGACAAATAAAAGACCAATAGAAGTGGCCCGCCTGCTCCCCTCCCTCCCCACCCCAACCCCCTCAAATAAATAAATCTTAAAAAAAAAAAGAAAAAGAAAGACAAGACGAAGAGAAAAAGTGACAGCAGTCGGCAGACAATGCCCCCCGGGAACAGAAAGACGACAGAAGTACAACAATTTGACGCCCACAAGGAGAGGAGACTAGGCTAGAATGGAAGAAGAGCAGCAGGAGACATGGACACTGGAGAAAAATGGCTGTTCTGAGAGACAAGCAGACCCATAGGTCTGAGTGACCAGGATACAGAACACTGAACAGATGAGACAAAAAGCCCTCCGGCCAGAAGAGGGGCTGGTACATCAAGACGACCTGGGACAAGGGGAGCGGGTCACAGACGCCCACCACCTCCAGCTGGGGCACCCACCACCTCCAGCTGGGGCGAGAGTAGGGGTAGAGTTACCTCCTCAGGGGGCGGCAAAGGGCTTGAGTCCAGGATTCCTTCCTCTGCACCTGGGGTGGGGTCCTGACCCCGAGGGGAAGGAAGGGGAGAGCAGCAGAGGGCAGGAAGGAGGAGAGTGGTTAGCAGAGAGGGAAGCCAAGCAGCACCTGCCCCATCTTCCCCATCCCAAGGGTGGCATCTGACTGTGCTGGGGGGTGGGGGCAATCGCAGATCTTGCAGCCCCTTTGGAGGGGGATGCTTTGGGGAGAGTGAATCTCCGAGGTCACAGAGGTTTGGGGGGCAGAGATCTGGATGCCCCAGCTCTACCTGCTGGTAACCGCCGCCTCTGGTCCTGGGGGGGCCCCGGGCAGGGGCGGGAGCTGCCCGCTGAGCTGGGTGCTGGGAGAGGGGAGGCTGGCCCCGAGCTGGGCCGGAACCTTCACTTCGAGAGGAGCTCTGGCCTGGTGAGGGGGACGCCTGCCAGGCCGCTGACCTCTTGGCAGGTGGGGTAGGCTTTCGGGGAGGGGTCCGACGCCCCCTGGGGGGAGGGGGAGCCCTGTGGTTGGGGCTTGGAGGTCGCTGCAGCAGAGAGACATGGGAGGGGCAGTGAGGAAATGCCCTTAATCTAAATATAAGGCAGCTCTTCCCACAGTGGGGAGGAGAGGAAGGTGTCTTAGATGGAGGTGGGGGGAAAGGGAAGGGGTACCTCAAGTTTACCTGATCATCAGGGGTGGTCCCCGTAGTCATCACATCGTAATAGGGGGGCTCGTAGTCATAGTAGAGAGACTCAGTAGACTGGGATGGGGGAAGGGGTGGTGGGAATGTAGGGGGGTGGGAGGAGAGGTGGGGGCAGGAAATGAGGAGGTGGTGTGGGAGTTGGGGATGAAGGGAGGGATGAGAATCAGGAGAGATGGGGGGTTGAGATAGGGGAAAGAGGGTGGAGATGGGGGTGGGGAGGGGGTGGGTCCCACACAAGGGACAGAAGCAGATGTGATTAAGAGTTTGAGCCTCCACTCTTCGGACTGCTGGCCCCAGATCATACCTGTCACTCAACTGCCAAAGCTCCACCCCATGAGAGCCTGCCCTCCCTTCCCCCACCACAGCCCCTGACCCCCCACAGCCGGGCAGGGGCCCAGAGGTGGGCCAGCAGCCACGCCTGCTCACACCTCCTCCACGCCACATCCTTCCCCACGCCTCCTCTTAGGTCTCCCCGTTTCAGCTTCTCCTGTTTCTGTCTCTTCCTCCTCAGCTCTCCCAACCTCTGCCCCCTAATTCCCTCTCCCACCCTCCATGGTCTCCCAGTCTCTCTTTCCTTTTCCCAATCTCTTAATTCAAGGAAGAGATGGAAAACCCAAGGACACAGTTCCAGGAAGACTAGTAGAGGAGGAGACACAAGGAGGGGACGCCTCCCAGCCACGGATTCTTCATAACAACTTTTTATTTTTAAATGAAAATAAAAAGGCTGATGAATGAGGACTGGGGGTGGGGGAGGGCGATGGGAATAGAGGGAATGACTGGGGAGGGGCTCCAGAGACTGAGAACAGCCCAAAATAGGATGGGGGCCTGGTGAGGACGCCTGCCAGGCCGCTCCCGGCAGGTAGGCTCGGGAGGGGTCCGACGCCCCTGGGGAGGGGAGCCCTGTGGTTGGGGCTTGGAGGTCGCTGCAGCAGAGAGACATGGGAGGGGCAGTGAGGAAATGCCCTTAATCTAAATATAAGGCAGCTCTTCCCACAGTGGGGAGGAGAGGAAGGTGTCTTAGATGGAGGTGGGGGGAAAGGGAAGGGGTACCTCAAGTTTACCTGATCATCAGGGGTGGTCCCCGTAGTCATCACATCGTAATAGGGGGGCTCGTAGTCATAGTAGAGAGACTCAGTAGACTGGGATGGGGGAAGGGGTGGTGGGAATGTAGGGGGGTGGGAGGAGAGGTGGGGGCAGGAAATGAGGAGGTGGTGTGGGAGTTGGGGATGAAGGGAGGGATGAGAATCAGGAGAGATGGGGGGTTGAGATAGGGGAAAGAGGGTGGAGATGGGGGGTGGGGAGGGGGTGGGTCCCACACAAGGGACAGAAGCAGATGTGATTAAGAGTTTGAGCCTCCACTCTTCGGACTGCTGGCCCCAGATCATACCTGTCACTCAACTGCCAAAGCTCCACCCCATGAGAGCCTGCCCTCCCTTCCCCCACCACAGCCCCTGACCCCCCACAGCCGGGCAGGGGCCCAGAGGTGGGCCAGCAGCCACGCCTGCTCACACCTCCTCCACGCCACATCCTTCCCCACGCCTCCTCTTAGGTCTCCCCGTTTCAGCTTCTCCTGTTTCTGTCTCTTCCTCCTCAGCTCTCCCAACCTCTGCCCCCTAATTCCCTCTCCCACCCTCCATGGTCTCCCAGTCTCTCTTTCCTTTTCCCAATCTCTTAATTCAAGGAAGAGATGGAAAACCCAAGGACACAGTTCCAGGAAGACTAGTAGAGGAGGAGACACAAGGAGGGGACGCCTCCCAGCCACGGATTCTTCATAACAACTTTTTATTTTTAAATGAAAATAAAAAGGCTGATGAATGAGGACTGGGGGTGGGGGAGGGTGATGGGAATAGAGGGAATGACTGGGGAGGGGCTCCAGAGACTGAGAACAGCCCAAAATAGGATGGGGGGCCTCCAGGCTATAGGGGGAGTTCCCCTGGGGCAATATGGGGGTATCTTCCCTCCCTGGGGTGTACTGCCGTTTGGGGCTTGCCTGGCTCCCTCACCTGTTGCTGGGGTTCCTGGTTCTGTGGCCGGTGAAGTCTTGGTGGCTGCTGCTTTGGAGATCTCTGGGTTCTGTGGGACTGCGGTCTCTGAGGTCTCTCCCTCAAGCCGCCCTCACACTCCAGCTCCTTCTGGTCACAGGACTCGTAGGCAGCTTGCACCCCAGGGGTGATGGTGAGCTCCTGAATATCACCCTACAGACAGGAAGGGACACGGATGGAGGTAGGCAGAGAGGGCTTCCGTAGACGCAGGCTGGAGTCCAGGACGAGGATCAGAGGCCAGTCTGAGGCAGGACTACATAACGGAGAAGGGCATCCCCAGCCCTCCCACGGGCACAGTTCTTTTCAGGTTTCAAAGGACCTTCTCATTCATAATCCCATTGAATCTTCACAACACCTGGACAGGTCGACCAGGATCAAAGTCAGCAGGACAAGGATCTTTATGCTCCTTTTCCAAGCACACTGCATTCATAAAAGTTCCAAGAGATGATGGCTGGCCCCAGGTCACTCCAAGAGGTAGACTTAGAATTTAAGCCTTCCAGCTCTAAGTTCAGCTCTTTACTGACACCATGCCTATGTGGTCACGCATGAGCCTGATCACAGGGGCCTCCGGAGACAGTGGCCCAACCTTAGTTGCTTTGACCTTCCTATGCAGTTTCTATGAGAATTCTTGGGACCTCTGGAAATGGGTGGGGGGAGCCAGTTCTGCTTCTCAGTGGCATATATTTGTGCCCATATGTGGTACTGAGCACACCCAGCATTGTATTATAGCTTGGGGATACCATCTCATCCTCAGAGAAGAACTGGTAGCTCCTTGGAATGATAGAGACCTGATGTTATTCTTCTTTGTTCCCCTTGGCACTGAACCAGCAGGTAGTCAGAGAACATGCGGGTGAATGAGGGCTCAGACACTGACTGACTGAGAGCGTCGATGGATGGCGAATGAGTAAACGTACGTGTGGGTAGATTGATACATAGAAAAACAAGAGGCACAGAGGAGATAGAAATGGAAGGAGAAGGAGGGAAGTGAAGGAAGGGCTGGATGGAGAGAACAGAGGTGAAGAGATGGTGGGCAAATGGGGTGCATGCACGTGTCCTGTGCACAGGCAGACAAGGTGGATGAGTGGATGGATGAGTGAGTAGATGGGTGGACGACTTCAAGAAGACAGCGGATGGCAGGACAGATGAATAGGTGGGTGGTTTCAGGGAGGGACTGGCTGAGCAGGGGAAGAATGGGCAGGTGGGAGGATACAGGCCCAGAGGCACGCGCAGGTGGGTGAATGTGTAAACGCATGGATGGGTGGGTGGATCTGCTGAGGGGGTGGATGGATGGGTGACTAATGAAACCACGTGATAGAACAAAGGACTGTGGACAATCCTGCCGTGTAAGTGGGCACCTAACTTCTACAGAAAAAAAAAAAAATTAGTCCTGAAGATAGGAAATAGAAATATACATTTATGAAAGGAAAAGTGGACTACTGAGGTTAGAAGGGGAGTAGATCCAAGGTGTAGGACCAGAAATCACTCTGCTTTCCAGGTGTTTCCTTTACCTCAAAGACTTCTTCATCCAGGATCCGAGCGCCGAAGATGATCACGCCTCGGGTGTCCAGTACTGGACGGGCACTTCGTGGGAGGGGCCGGGTGACTCGCTTCTTGCAGTCGATTATGAGGGTGACCGACTGGCCCTTCACAGCCACAGCTGCACGGTGCCACCTGGTCATGGGTGAGGGGGAGAGGTTCAAAGTGGCTGACTGAGGGAGGAAAGTCGGAAGGGCTGAGCAACTGCCAGTGAGAAAGTTGACAAGCCAAGGAGAACACAGCAGCAGTCACAGTAGCTACCATTTCCTGAGGGCTTACAAGGCACCTGGCCACAGGCGATCACTCTCTCAATGGACTCTCATAGTTCCGTTTTCCCTATTTTTCAGACATAGAAGCCAACGCTCAAAAAACCCAAGCAGATATGCATGGCTGAGTCCCTGGCTGGTCACCTGAAACTATCACGACAGTGTTAATCAGCTATACTCCAATAAAAAAATAACAAGTTTTCTTAAAAAATAAAGAAAAGGAAAAAAAAAAAGTCAATACCTTGCTCAAGGTACAAGGCAGTCCTACACGCAAGGATTTCATCTCTAAAGCCCAAACTCTGGGCTAGAAGTAACCCGACTAAAGTGTGGGCAGTGCGTCAGTGGTGACCCAAAGGGATTTCCTAGACTGGGGGTTGAGGGCAGCAGGAGGAGAGGGTGATAGAGGATGAGGTGGTTGGATGGCGTCACTGATTCAATAGACATGAGTCTGAGCAAGCTCAGGGAGAGAGAGAAGGACAGGGAAGCCTGGCGTGCTCAGTCCATGGGGTCGCAAAGAGTCGGACGCAACATAGGGACAGAACAACAACAACAACAACAACAAAGGTGAGAGGCTGGGGGCTCTGGGGCAGGGGCCAGAGGGGAGCTCCTGTGAGAGCAGGCTGGCCACGCTGACTTACTTGCCATCTGCTAGGCTGAGGCCCCGGAAGACAGGCTGAGCTGGGGGCTGAGGCCGTCCAGTCTGGTCCTCATACAGGAAGCGGACAGGTCGGCCCAGCTCCAGGCCCAGTTGCCGGACACCTTGGGCGCTATAGAGAGTCAGGAGGGGAGCCTGGAGGCCAGGGCGGGTCCGGACAGCGGTCAGTAGAGAGAAATCTTTGGGAAAGCCTCCTGGTACAGACACACACAGATGCAATGAGAGGCAAAGTGAGCCATTGACCCCCCTTCCCTTTAGATCCCAGACCACACCCCCTGACCTCCCCGTAGCTCTCCCTGCTCTGGCAGGTCACCCATACCTGGAAAGAGCTGACGGGTGGGCGCACTGAGCTGGGCGGGTCGGGACACTCGGTAGGCCACATCCGCTGGACAGATGCCTCTCGCCCTCCGGACTCCGTCAGGGAGGGAAGGGAACCTCAGGGCCCGAAGCACATCCATGGGGGCTGCGCCTGGGAGAGTCCATGGGGGTCAGAGGAAGGCATGCACTCTCAGGAGGTTTCCCATGGGGTCTAGAGCTCAGGTTCCTGGTGCTCAAACTCCCTGGAAGAGAAAAGCCACCTCTCCCTTCCTTGCTTCTAGACAGGACCTGAATGGATGGGGAACAAAGTCACCTGGGCAAAGGCGGCGCTGGGCCTGTCCTCTCTTCCCTGCACACGCCTGCCTGCTTCTCCAGCCTCAGTCTCCGTCAGGCTCTCCCTGTCTCCATCTTTCAGCCTGTGAGTCTCTATTCTCTCTCACTTGATCTTTTTTTAAAGAATGGCTGAGGAATTATTTTAATCAATTTATTTATGTACTTTCTGGGCTGCGTCGCATGGCTTGTGGGAACCTAGCTTCCCAGCAGGGATTGAACCGATGCCCCTTGTGTTAGAAGCGCTGTCTTAACTCCTCGACCACCAGGGAAGTCCCTGTATTCTCTCCATCTCTCCCAACTCGCCACCTGTCCCCCTTCCACTTGCTCTGTCTCTCTGACTCTGTCGGTCTGTGCGTCTGTCAGTCTTTCTTTCTCCCTGTCTTCTTCGGCTCCCTTGCCCTCTACCATCTTTTCCTGTCTCCCTCTCTTCCTCCGTTTCTGTATCTCTTGGTCTTTGGGTCTCCGGCTTCTGTCCAGTGTCTCCAGCATAAACAACATCTGGGCAAACGATCATCCTGGCATGAGAGGGATGAGGGGCCACCAGGGAGGGAGCAGAGAGGCAGCTTGATGGTGAGGGGACCAGCTGTTGCCGTCCCCGTGTTTGGGGGCATAGGGTGTTGACCACACAGAGGAAGGAAATACAAGAAAGAGCCACCCCAGGAGCCGGTGCCCCTGGCTTAGGAGATGGGCTGGGGGGCGGGGGTGGGTGGGGAACCCGAAGCTGCCACGCAGAGCCGGAGCAGGTCCAGGGCCCAGAGCCACACATCTGTGGATCCCATCAGAGTCCTCTGCCCAAAACCCAGGCAAGCTCTCCTCACCTGGAACTTCAACCCTGTCGCCCTCACCACCCCCCACCCATGGTCCAAAGATTCTAGAGCCAAGCCCCCAGTCCTGTCCATCTAGTACTCAGCTTCCGAGAGCTCAGACTCCCAAGGAGACCGAGGTTGCCTCTTCCTCACTCGCTCCCCCATACACACACTTTTCACACCATCAGCTCCAGATTGGAAAAAACCCAAAGAAAGTTCCAGCAAAACTTTGTAGAAGTGTGGGCCAGGGTGGGGGCCAGAGAGATCAGGAGAGCAGAGCTGGGTGGGGCGAGTGAGGTGGGGCGGGCAGGCAGAGAAAAGGCCCTTTGAGTCCAGAAGCCGGGAAACCACGGCCCTGTCTCCATCTTTCAGCCTGTGAGTCTCTATTCTCTCTCACTTGATCTTTTTTTAAAGAATGGCTGAGGAATTATTTTAATCAATTTATTTATGTACTTTCTGGGCTGCGTCGCATGGCTTGTGGGAACCTAGCTTCCCAGCAGGGATTGAACCGATGCCCCTTGTGTTAGAAGCGCTGTCTTAACTCCTCGACCACCAGGGAAGTCCCTGTATTCTCTCCATCTCTCCCAACTCGCCACCTGTCCCCCTTCCACTTGCTCTGTCTCTCTGACTCTGTCGGTCTGTGCGTCTGTCAGTCTTTCTTTCTCCCTGTCTTCTTCGGCTCCCTTGCCCTCTACCATCTTTTCCTGTCTCCCTCTCTTCCTCCGTTTCTGTATCTCTTGGTCTTTGGGTCTCCGGCTTCTGTCCAGTGTCTCCAGCATAAACAACATCTGGGCAAACGATCATCCTGGCATGAGAGGGATGAGGGGCCACCAGGGAGGGAGCAGAGAGGCAGCTTGATGGTGAGGGGACCAGCTGTTGCCGTCCCCGTGTTTGGGGGCATAGGGTGTTGACCACACAGAGGAAGGAAATACAAGAAAGAGCCACCCCAGGAGCCGGTGCCCCTGGCTTAGGAGATGGGCTGGGGGGCGGGGGTGGGTGGGGAACCCGAAGCTGCCACGCAGAGCCGGAGCAGGTCCAGGGCCCAGAGCCACACATCTGTGGATCCCATCAGAGTCCTCTGCCCAAAACCCAGGCAAGCTCTCCTCACCTGGAACTTCAACCCTGTCGCCCTCACCACCCCCCACCCATGGTCCAAAGATTCTAGAGCCAAGCCCCCAGTCCTGTCCATCTAGTACTCAGCTTCCGAGAGCTCAGACTCCCAAGGAGACCGAGGTTGCCTCTTCCTCACTCGCTCCCCCATACACACACTTTTCACACCATCAGCTCCAGATTGGAAAAAACCCAAAGAAAGTTCCAGCAAAACTTTGTAGAAGTGTGGGCCAGGGTGGGGGCCAGAGAGATCAGGAGAGCAGAGCTGGGTGGGGCGAGTGAGGTGGGGCGGGCAGGCAGAGAAAAGGCCCTTTGAGTCCAGAAGCCGGGAAACCACGGCCATGCCCCCTCCCACCCGCCTGCCCTAGCCTGGCCCCCGCGTGTGGCAGCTCCGCAAACACCAACACACAAGGGCCGCTTTGAGAGACCGAAGGTAAGTAAGACAGAGACACAGAGACGCACAGAGACCCCAGGCCAAGGAGACCTCAGAGGCCCCCTCCCTACCAACCCCAGGAGAGCACCGTTCAGTCCTGTAGACAAGGGACCCACAGGTCTGCCCACCAGCTTCCTACTTCAGGTCACATAGGTGTCCCCCTGTCTCTGGCCTCAACCTGCCCCAGTCTCTCCACTGGTGACCCCATCACCCCCACCACTCTACCTCTGATGGATGGATTCCACACGAACCCACTTCCCTCTCGAGTCCCCCCTCTACCCACTCAGTCCTCAAATAAAAGACAGTCATCTCAGCCATCCACCTGCCTCCATGTTAAAGGATCTCTTTTCACCCTTCCCCCCAAAAATGACTCCTGGAGTTTGCGGACATCCACATTTCAATTTTAGATCCCTGAGCTCCTCCTATATGGAAAGTTCTTCCATTGGTAATCTAATCTGAATCCTTTATGCTGTTTTTCTGACCATTTTCTCTCCAGAACAGAGGAGTAATGAATAGTCAAGTTATATGCAAATCAGTCTCCAGCGTTTGCGCTGGTTGGGGGGCTCACTCCAGCCTGCCTAGTACCCAGGTACACTCAGCCTCCTCCTCTCCGACGTCAAAACCCCTTTCCTAGGAGCCAGGATTTCTGGATCCTGGGAAAAAGAAGGAAAAGATTGGGATTGTGGAGGCCAGGGTCCCAGGGGAGCCCCACCGGCCAGAGGGGGAGGGGCAGGGCAGGAATGCAAAGAGTTGGCTCTCGCCTCAGACACCTGATCCTGGCCTGTCCAGCAGCCGTCCTGCTGGCAGCCAGCCCCGCTGCTCCCCAGAGCCAGCCGCGTGGCAGCATCGAGGGCACGGAGGGGGAAGGGGATCCTGTCCAGCAAGCCAATGGGACAAACAGTCCAGGTATCCCTTCTTTCTCTACTTAAGAGGCTCTGCTCTGACCTGAGGATGCTCCTGTCTCACCCCAGAGATGCAGAGAGAAAGACAGGAGACAGACATGCACCTCCCATCCATCAACTCTGGCACCTATCCCTGACTCCATCCAGCACCTGGCTGAACCACACTGGCCCTACTGGAGGACTCCAGCATCCAGCCCCACTCAGGTGATCCTCCACCATGGAGCCTTACCTGGACTCCCTTGGTCACTTCAAAAAGGAGAAGAAATCCCCATTCTAGCTTCAAGGAACCCAGGTGTCCTCCAGCCTGGAGCCTTGACGCCCCCACCCCCAACCCAATCCCATTCTCGGACCCAGAAGCT
The DNA here is from genome assembly GCA_022376925.1 of Tragulus kanchil. Lineage (NCBI taxonomy): Eukaryota > Metazoa > Chordata > Mammalia > Artiodactyla > Tragulidae > Tragulus > Tragulus kanchil. Next base: position 69,624,580 of record JAIOJX010000005.1, on the reverse strand, counting down.
TCCATCCAATCGCCAGGTATCAGCTGTTCCCAGTCAGGGGCTATGCGGACCACCAGCCTGATTCCCACAACCCAGGTGTTGGCATTCCCCTTACCTGTCCGGGCCAGGGCCGCGCTCAGCCCCAGCAACAGCAGTACCAGCAGGAGGAGGCGATGGCAGCGGTTGCATCGCTCCATGGCTGGCGGCTGGAACGCCAGGTCCTAGGGACCCAGGGGCTGCCGGCGGAGTTGGACACCCCGAGGCTGCAAGAGAGAGCGAGCGCGCCGGGGTCCTGGGGAAGTCGGAGGCTGCCGGGTGGCGACAGCTCTCAGCGACCCAGCTCCATGCAGCGAGGCGCCGTCGGGGCTCCGGCGCTGCTCCCTCGTCGGTGGCCGCCGCTCCTGTGTGTCCCCGGCCACCCCAACTGCCCAGAGCCCCCACCTCGCTCCCGCCCCTGGCCCAGCCCCCGCCTCCAGCCGCCCGCCCACAGCCACCGAGGGAAACCCCACCCCGTCTCCACCTGGTGGGGGGAGCGACTGGGAACCCTCCCTTGCTGACCCTCGGGCTGCCCTCCTCTGCTTCGCGCCGGGACTCAGTAGTCTGTACCTTAGGATTCTCTTTCCGGGAACCCCACAATCTCTTCCCCAGTCTCTTTCTTTAGCGGGGACCCTGACGTCCAGTCACAAGATCCCTCCGCCGTGGCTCCCCCTTGGAGACCCAGAGCCCCGTTTCAGCAGACTCCGGGCGGGATGTACGGCCCAGTGGGAGGGCAGAGGCGGGCCTGGGGGTCGCTACCTCCCCTCACCCCATCGGGTCTCCATAATTATTTCCCCTCGGCCCGGCCCGCCCGCCGTAATTACAGAGCCCGGCCCGGGGCGGGATATTTATAGACACCGCTATAGATAGCGACTGGGGACCTGCGACCCGACGGTCGCGGGGAGCAGGGGTGGGGGGCTGTCGAGGCGGGAGGGCTGTTAGAGGGGCGGCCAGGACAGACCCACACACAGGCTAATCAGGTCCCATGCGATGGAAAGGAGGGACGACGTAAGGGCGTCCGAGAGCCCAGGTGGAGAGGCGTCCAGTGGGGCGGGGGGGCGCCGAGGCTGGCTGGCAGAGCCCGGGACACGGGGTCACTCGGGGACGAGGCCGCCTCCAGGCGGGCAACGCCGGTGGAGGCCGCGGTGCGGGGAACAGCGCGCCCCCACGAGCGGGCACGGCGCCGGGTCTGCCCGGAGCCCGCGGCGCGGCCGGAGGGCAGCCTGAGCGAGCCGAGGCGCCGCCGCCCGCTGGCGCTGGGAGGGCGCCCGCGAACAAGGCGCCTTTGAGAGGCAGCCATCCTCCTCTCCGGCCGGCCCCGCCCCCAGGCTGGCACACCTCTCCCCCTCCCTCCGCGACAAAGCGAGCCTTGTGTCCCCCACCCTGCGCCCGCCTCCCGGCCCCGGGGAACATCAGCAGCAGCGTCGGCGGCGTCCAGGGAGCCCCTGAGCTCCCGACCGGATACCCTCCCACACGCGCCCCGTGCGGCGCTCCTCCCACCCCCAGGACAGTCACCTCAGTCCAGAAAACAGCGATTTTAATTTGAAAGCGATTTTTATGTGAAAGAGAGGGGAAGGGAGGCCTGGAGAGAAGAGCCACAGGGCAAAAAATCATGCAGGCCCAGCACCCCACCTCCGCAGGCCAGTCATCTCCCCTCAATTCTCAGGCCCGGAGCCTGTGTCCCCAGGCTCCAACGTGTGAGCTCAGGGCTGGGGAAGACCTGTGGAGGGAAAGGCTTAAGAGGAGCCACCAGCCCCAGCCCCCTGCCCTCACAGCACAGGCCTCTTCCCCAAGATAGACAAGAGGAGTCGTGGCAGGTGGGAAGGGGCTGGGAAGGCAGAGCTCAAGAGCCCACTGCGCACCCAGGGCCAGGCCTTCCCCAAACACCACCTCCACCACTGGCATTTCTTAGTCAACCTGGGAAAGTACAGTACTTCTTTGAGTCTAACTGCAAGTCTCTATCCTCAGAGGGAATTAAAAATAGCAGACGGGTTCCTACGTCTCCACCCACCCCTGAACCACCACCACCTTTCCAGTCTGACTGCAGGAGGTGAAGCGGGGGAGGGGATTCTGGCCAGGAGACAGCAAGAGGTCCACTCCTTCCTCCAGAGAAGCCCCCATCTGTCCGGTCTGGTTAGAGGAAGGCCTGTCAGAGCCTTACTTCCATGTCCATCAGTTTGGGGGGCCTGCCGCCCAATAGCCAGCTCTGCAGGAGTCACCTTTCCACTCTTCAGATGAGGGGATAAGTGAGGCAAGATGACAAGCGAGGGAGCAAGGCCGTGCTATGTGCTGGGAGAGGAGCGGCCACTCCAGGCTGGAGAAAGGCCCCAGGTCATGGCAGAGCCCGACCAACTCAGAGGCTGAGGCCACTGCAGGGAGAGGTTCAACAGTGGTCTGGGGTCCCTCTGACTTGGGATATCAAGCAAACCCCTGAAGGGTGTAGAGGCCCCTTCTGGAGGTCCCAGTTCTGCCCTGGGTGCCTCATCCCATCATGATTCGAGGCACATGGCCCTCCCGACCCTGCCCCAAGTTCCCGGCCCCAGGACAGTCACCTCAGTCCAGAAAACAGCGATTTTAATTTGAAAGCGATTTTTATGTGAAAGAGAGGGGAAGGGAGGCCTGGAGAGAAGAGCCACAGGGCAAAAAATCATGCAGGCCCAGCACCCCACCTCCGCAGGCCAGTCATCTCCCCTCAATTCTCAGGCCCGGAGCCTGTGTCCCCAGGCTCCAACGTGTGAGCTCAGGGCTGGGGAAGACCTGTGGAGGGAAAGGCTTAAGAGGAGCCACCAGCCCCAGCCCCCTGCCCTCACAGCACAGGCCTCTTCCCCAAGATAGACAAGAGGAGTCGTGGCAGGTGGGAAGGGGCTGGGAAGGCAGAGCTCAAGAGCCCACTGCGCACCCAGGGCCAGGCCTTCCCCAAACACCACCTCCACCACTGGCATTTCTTAGTCAACCTGGGAAAGTACAGTACTTCTTTGAGTCTAACTGCAAGTCTCTATCCTCAGAGGGAATTAAAAATAGCAGACGGGTTCCTACGTCTCCACCCACCCCTGAACCACCACCACCTTTCCAGTCTGACTGCAGGAGGTGAAGCGGGGGAGGGGATTCTGGCCAGGAGACAGCAAGAGGTCCACTCCTTCCTCCAGAGAAGCCCCCATCTGTCCGGTCTGGTTAGAGGAAGGCCTGTCAGAGCCTTACTCCCATGTCCATCAGTTTAGGGGGCCTGCCCCCCAATATCCATCTCTGCAGGAGTCCCCTTTCCACTCTTCAGATGAGGGGCTAAGTGAGGCAAGATGACAAGCGAGGGAGCAAGGCCGTGCTATGTGCTGGGAGAGGAGCGGCCACTCCAGGCTGGAGAAAGGCCCCAGGTCATGGCAGAGCCCGACCAACTCAGAGGCTGAGGCCACTGCAGGGAGAGGTTCAACAGTGGTCTGGGGTCCCCTCTGACTTGGGATATCAAGCAAACCCCTGAAGGGTGTAGAGGCCCCTTCTGGAGGTCCCAGTTCTGCCCTGGGTGCCTCATCCCATCATGATTCGAGGCACATGGCCCCTCCCGACCCTGCCCCAAGGCTGAGTCCCTCGCCGCTGGGCCCTCCCCGAGCGTGAGGACCAGCTCATCTGGCTGTGGGCTCAGGCCAGCTGGTGGGGGGCCTCAAGCATCTCCATGAGGAAGGTGTCGATGGGGGTGTCACCAATGAGCTTGAAGAAAAACAGATGCTCTAGACACTTAAGGCCTATGGACCTGAGAGCAGGAAGACGCAGCAGCAGCTTGGCGAACCTGAGGGGACGGGAGAGGCAGAGTGAGAGCTGGAGCCGCTGGGCCCTGCGCACACCCTCGTGGCCCCCCCGCCCGGGGGAGCCTGCGTCCCGCAGCCCCGCAGCTCCCCAATGCCATCTCACCGGCCCTGTTGCTCAGGGTACTTCTGTTTGCAGTAGGTCTCCAGGGACGCATATACTTTCTCCCGCAGGACCTCAACCTCGCTGGGGTTAGAGAGGCCCTTGGCATCTGGGATGGCAGGAAGAGGGAGGACAAATCAAGTCAGGGCAAACGTGGAGACACGGCCCACGTGATGCTCCCCCTGGGCCCCACCTACACGCCCTTCACCAGATGCCTGGCCAGGGAAGCAGGGCGCAACGGGTGTGCAAGACGGGACGGGAAAGGGAACAGTTTTCAGTGAATGTGGGTTCCTCTTGGTCAGCTGGGAGATTTCTAGGTTGAGGGGCACAGCTGGGTAACTTGGGAGTCTCTGAAGAAGAGGAGGCTCCAAGGCTGCTGGGTCTTGAGAAACGGGGTCCCCCTCCCCTTACCTGGGTTGAACAGAATGATTGCCCTCAGGCAGCCAAGTTCTGTCTTGTCCATCCTCATGTCCCGCATTTTGGACACTAGCTCTGTCAGCACCCTGGAGAGGGACCTGCAGGTCACTCAAAGGTCACAGCTCAGCCAGCCTTGGAAACGGACCAGCCTATAGCCCCACCCCCTCGACCAACAGGCCAGCCCAGTGGAGGGCCACTGACCGATCAAAGATGGCTCCCACGCCTGCAGAGTGGGCTGAGTTGCGGTGCACATGAAGCCCGGTGGCAAGGAGGATCCCGTCTCGAACATCAATGGATCGGTGAGAGAAGGAGGCAATGAGGAGCTCGTTCCAGCCTGGGGCAGAGGGGCGGGCCGCGGGGTCAGGAGCCACGGGCCAGGCCATGGGAGGGAAAGCGCATGGAGGGAAGAGAAGGAGAGGTGACGAGGTCAATGACATCAGCTCCTGAGCAGACAAGGTAAGGTCGCTGGGGTCCCTGAAGGTCAGGAGGTCCACAGGGGTCAAATGACAAGAAGCTCAAGGGGTCCAAGGTCACTGACCTGCCCGCAGCAGTATGACCTGGTCGTCCAGAGGCAAGGAGGAGAAGTGAGGGATCCTCTTCGCCCACTCGACAAGCGTGAAGAGCTGTTTGTCAGCTGCCTGGCAGATGTTGGTCACAGGGTCATTGGGCTGCAGGGGACGAGGGGTAAGAGTTACACAAGACTTGGACGTTCACTGGGAAACCTCCAGCCATAAGACACTTTTGACACCTCCTTGGTGGCTCAGGTGGTAAAGAATCCGCCTGCAATGCAAGAGACCTAGGTTCAACTCCCAGGTGGGGAAGTTCCCCTGGAGAAGGGAATGGCCACCCACTCCAGTATTCTTGCCTGGAAAATCCCATGGACAGAGGAGCCTGGCGGGCCACAGTCCGTGGGGTTACAAAGAGTCAGACACGACTGAGCGGTGAGTAAACCATCACCCTACTTGTGGTCTCTTCAAGACCCCTCTGAACGAATTCCTCTTCTTCTGGCTTTGAGGAAAACAATGACTAATTTGGGACTGGCCTGTGGTTTTGCCAGTGGGCTGTTTTGCAAATGAGGACGGAGGACGCTCTGGCACCCGCCTCAGAAGTCTGAGACTCTGCTGGGTGGCGCTTCCAGTTCCCGCAGGGTGACGAGCACGGTGAGGGGAAGGGGCGAGTGGGGATTGAACAGACCTACCCTCCCGCCTCCCCAGCCCAGCAGGCAGAAGAGTAGATTGACCCCAGCACTCACGCTGCTGCCGCTACCCCCGGTACCCCCGGGACTCTCGACGCCCTGGTCACTCTTCTGCTCCACAGCAAGCTCCGCCTCCAGGATCCTGTCCACAGGCATCTCCTCGGGGCTCCCCAGCATTTTTGGGACCTCCTACGCAGAGAAGGAGGCAATGAGGAGCTCGTTCCAGCCTGGGGCAGAGGGGCGGGCGGGGTCAGGAGCCACGGGCCAGGCCATGGGAGGAAAGCGCATGGAGGGAAGAGAAGGAGAGGTGGCGAGGTCAATGACATCAGCTCCTGAGCAGACAAGGTAAGGTCGCTGGGGTCCCTGAAGGTCAGGAGGTCCACAGGGGTCAAATGACAAGAAGCTCAAGGGGTCCAAGGTCACTGACCTGCCCGCAGCAGTATGACCTGGTCGTCCAGAGGCAAGGAGGAGAAGTGAGGGATCCTCTTCGCCCACTCGACAAGCGTGAAGAGCTGTTTGTCAGCTGCCTGGCAGATGTTGGTCACAGGGTCATTGGGCTGCAGGGGACGAGGGGTAAGAGTTACACAAGACTTGGACGTTCACTGGGAAACCTCCAGCCATAAGACACTTTTGACACCTCCTTGGTGGCTCAGGTGGTAAAGAATCCGCCTGCAATGCAAGAGACCTAGGTTCAACTCCCAGGTGGGGAAGTTCCCCTGGAGAAGGGAATGGCCACCCACTCCAGTATTCTTGCCTGGAAAATCCCATGGACAGAGGAGCCTGGCGGGCCACAGTCCGTGGGGTTACAAAGAGTCAGACACGACTGAGCGGTGAGTAAACCATCACCCTACTTGTGGTCTCTTCAAGACCCCTCTGAACGAATTCCTCTTCTTCTGGCTTTGAGGAAAACAATGACTAATTTGGGACTGGCCTGTGGTTTTGCCAGTGGGCTGTTTTGCAAATGAGGACGGAGGACGCTCTGGCACCCGCCTCAGAAGTCTGAGACTCTGCTGGGTGGCGCTTCCAGTTCCCGCAGGGTGACGAGCACGGTGAGGGGAAGGGGCGAGTGGGGATTGAACAGACCTACCCTCCCGCCTCCCCAGCCCAGCAGGCAGAAGAGTAGATTGACCCCAGCACTCACGCTGCTGCCGCTACCCCCGGTACCCCCGGGACTCTCGACGCCCTGGTCACTCTTCTGCTCCACAGCAAGCTCCGCCTCCAGGATCCTGTCCACAGGCATCTCCTCGGGGGCTCCCCCAGCACCCTCCCCGTCCCCGTCCTTGTCCTTCCCCCGCTGACGCTCCTCCTGCACAGCTGCAGGGAAAGAAAAAGGAGAAAAAAGTGGAAAGTCACCAACCAGTCACAAGAGTCCAAAATATCCTTTGGGCCTTCTCAGGGTCTCACGGCCTAACTTAGAAGATATTTATAGAAATTGGGGAAGTCACTTGAAACCATGGCATACTTGGGGCAGTCTAGGAACAGGAGTTATAAAACAACAAATGAGTAAACCAAAAAGAAGAAAGAAGGGAGATGAGGAATTAACGAGAAAGCTAACATTTAAATTGAGGGCCTACTCTATACTAAGAAACGTGCCAAGCATGCTTTAACATTCACATAAGTATTATAACAACCCTGTGAGCTCCTGACCACATTTTTATTGTTTTCATTGTTTGTTGACCTGAATCTTCCATAGCTATACCCACATCCCCCTGCCCTGAACCTCCCACCTGTCTCCCTCCCCATCCCACCCCTCCAGGTGGCCAGAGTCCCTGTATGAGATCCCCTAGTCTCACAGCGTATTTCCCTCCCTCACCCCAATGTCCATAAGACTGTTCTCCATGTCCGCCTCTCCACTGCTGCTCTGCATATGCATTTATCAGCACCATCTTTCTAGATTCCATATATATGGGTCAGTATACAACATTTATCTTTCTCTCTCTGACATACTTCACTCTGTATAACAGGTTCTAGATTCGTCCACCTCATTAAAACTGATTCAAATGCATTTCTCTTTATGGTTGAGTAATATTCTACCGTATATATGTACCACAGCCTTTTTATCCACTCATCTGTCTTGACCCCAGTTTTAAAGATAACGGTTTGGGGGCAGTTCACTAAAATAGCTTGCCCGAGTTCACACAATACATGGCAAGTCATACATCCAAGTTGAAGTGCTCCTGACTGCAAATCTGGTGCTCTTTTGACTCTACAAAGAGGCAGGAGAAGGAACGCTGGACCTGGGGCTCCAGAGGCAAGGGTTCTGATCCCAGACCTGCCACTCATTTGATGCCTGACCCTGGGAAAGTGAGGCTTCAGGCTCGTCTTCTCTAAAATGAGGCATGTGACCCATGTATACTCCCTACAGTATCTCTCTCAGGATTTCAGAGTCAGACAAGATAAAATAGAGAGAAAAAACACAGGGAAAGAAGCCCTGGGGTCTTTAGTGAAGTCTGCAGTTTAAGACAGCACAGTCCCAGAGTTTGGAGAAGCAAGCACAGATACCAGGGAGACAGAGGCCAGAGTGGAAGCGCTGACTCAAAGTGAGGAAGACCTAATCCGCTTAGAGAAGGGGAGCTAGAGAAACCACCACGGGAAAGGAAACATGACCTTACCCTAGCACCAGCCCCAGGCGGTGGGGAGGTGGGGAGAAGTCCAGGCCATGGAGGCAGAACCATTAAGAAGGAAACTCAAGGGACCAGATCAGGGTACCAAGGAGGAGAGCTATGTGCGTGGGAGACAGAACTCAAATACCGCCCTCTGGAGGAGAGAGAGGAGTCCAGCCTTCCAGAGAGGCACAGCCCTTCAGTCTCCCCTCCACTCCTCCCACAGCAAGCATGGGGAGGCCAGGGCGGACCGGCCCTTACCCTCCCTCTTCATGCCGGTGGCCAGGCACTTCTGATAGCGGCAGTACTGACAGCGGTTCCGCTGGCGCTTGTCCACCGTGCAGTCCTTGTTGTCCCGGCACGAGTAGGTCAGGTCCTTACGGATGGTGCGCTTGAAGAAGCCTTTGCAGCCCTCACAGCTGTAAACCCCGTAGTGCTTGCCTATGGGATGGGAGGAAGAGCAGTAAGAACACGCAGGCCCTGGATCGCCAGGACGCGGCCCACCTCCCTCTGCCCACCCGCCCACCCCAGCAAACTTAGCTGAAGTCCCCTCTGTGTGCGCCAGAGATGAAGTTGGGGAACCAGGACTGAAGGATGATCCAGTCCCCACTCTTCTCACGGTTCAAAACCCTGGACCAGCCCCCTCCTCCCTCTGGCCCACCCCAAATCTAAGCCACAGGTTCCTTAACTCTCACCACGCCTCTCTCGCTGCACTTGCTCAAGCAAAACCTCATGAGCCCCTGGGAATCCCACAAACGATGGTAGAGGGTACACACACGCTCTCCCTCCCTGCTGGTCCTCGGAGCCCCATACCTGAGCTTCGGTCCCCGCAGATCGCACACAGACGTTTGCCAGCCCCAGGGCCACCTGGAGGGGGTGGACAGTGCAGGCCCCGGACCCCTAAGACTGGTGGCTTCACATCTTCAGGGGGGCCAGACCCACCCCCAGGGAGCGACACTGTTGAGTTAATCTGGGGTGGGGGAGATAGGGAAGTCACAGGGAGACTCATTGGGAAGGATGGTCTCTCAGAGGGGAGGGACGCTGTTTCCTACCACCTAGGCAGGGCCCTGCACTGCACGTCACAAAGGACATTACACTGCGGTGCCTGGGAAGGGCCTCCCTTGGAGCACAACCCCGAGGAGATGAGACATAGAGGTCCCCCTGATGTTGTGCAACACAGTGGCCCTGAAGGGCTTTTATCTCAGAAGGGCAGATGGGGCCAAAAAGGCAAAAAGTCACTGATAGACGAAAGAGACACCGAGAAGAGTAACTTCTTTTCTAGAGCTGGGGAGGAGCTGTGCACTGAAAGCTCAGTGTCACCTCTGGAAGGGCCACGGGTTTCACGAGGACCGCAGGTGTGCCATGGCCAGGTCAGCGGGCCGTGGGGAAGCTCAAACAAGGGAACCGAGGAAATGAAAGTGGAGAGGCAGTCAGTGGGTCATGACCTCTCACCTGGGGACTGCTGACAGGCCCGGAGAATCCTGGGGGAGCTGGAGGGGGCAGACCGGGGGACCCCATGGAAGAGCTGATAACTGGGAAGGGGGAGCCCAGAGGTGGCGGTGGCATCGGGGGTGGGGGTGGGGCCCCAGAACCTCCAAGGGAGGCAGCTGCTGAAGGGGGCAGGGGTGGTCCTGGAGGAGAAGAAGGGGGTGCGGTCCCCTGGGGAAGGGGATTTGGGGAGGAACTGTCTGGGCTTCGGGAGTCTGGGGGTGGGATGGGCGAGATACACACAGGCACAGACAGACAGGAGAGACAAAAAGAGAGAATGAGTCTTCCATCACTCAACCGGAGACTTAAATTTTCTCTCTGATTCCCCCCACCCCAGCTCACCCCTTTCCAAGTCCAGAGGCACCCTGCTGCCAAACAACCGCGTAACTCCTAATCGTGGTGAAACGAGGGGGTTGACAAACGAGAGGAGGATAACCGAGGAGAGGCAAACTCCGAGCAGTGTACTTGGTCAGTCCAAGCCACGCGCATCTCGTGTGGGTGGGGCTGCACGTGGGGTGGACCAGTCAGCCTCTCCACTCCCAGCTTGTAGGCCGAACGGGCAGGGGGCTGAGACCGGCAGAAGAGACCCTTTCTCGGGCGCAGAGCTTGCCTTCAAACGGCCAGAGTCCTCAATCTCGAGGACCAGCGTCCCATGCCACTGACCTCCGGACAGCTGGGCCTCAAGCGGCCACCACTAGGAAGACGGACGCTCCCCCTCCCCGCCCCGCCCCGGGGGGAGGGCACTAAGGCCCTCGGGAGGAGGGGACGCGTGTTTACAAACAAGGGGGCGGGAGCGCCAGGGAGAGAGCACCAGGGGAGGGAGGGCAGAGGTTGCTGATAACGCGGCCTCTGGCTCGCAGGGCCGTCCGCTAGGTCACTCACCCCGCCCGCTGTCGCCCATCCCGTCCCGTCCAGCCTCCCCCGGCTCCGGGGTTTGTTGTTCTCCGCCTGCCGCCGCCGCTGCCGCTGCAGGATCCAGCCAGGGCCGTCGCCGCCGCCACCGGGACGCGACCCCACAATGCATTTCTTTTCGCACCCCCACCGGCCCACACTGCCCTGCGGCATGCCGCTGGGGGAGGAAGGGCGGGCGAGCAGCCCAAGACATGATTCCTGGCTGAGTGTAGGGATACCAAGAGGCACCAGGGACTCCCAAGGATTGATCGGGGGGCCTAGCTGAGCACGAGGAAGCCCCAGAGAAAAAGACTCTGGCCTTAACCGGGTCGAATTAAGCGCTTCCCTCTGCTCTGTACCAAAATGACAGCGCGGGCGTAGCAGCCATCTTGGTATAGACGGGAAGTCTCCGCACTAGTTCCCGCCCCCTCGTCTAGTTGGAAACGGAGGAGGCTGTCTTCTCCCGCCTATTAGCCTGCCTCGCCCAGCATTCCCTCAAATAACCTCCACTCCCGCGCATGCGCGTCAGAGCTGGCCAGCCTCACCGCTACCAGAGTGCGGCCATATTGGTAAAGGTACTGGGACCGAGGTAGAACGGGACTCCCAGTTCTCGCGGGAGCTCGGGGCGGGACTGCCACGTCCGAGCAAGCCGGGAAAGGAGAGGATCCGGGAGCCGGTGAGAATTCCCTTCTTTTCCCTACCGCCCTTCCCAAACCTTTTTCCTCACCTAGTGGGTCATAGAGACGAGATCCCAGAAAGTCCATACAGTGGAGGATCAAAGCCTCGAGTGGTGCCCTGGGGGCTGTACATCTGGAAAGGGTTCGGGATAAAGAACATGAGTCTTGGAAACAATGTGGGTGGGGACAGAATGAAATAGGGAGGCGGCCCATAGAAGTGGACAGAGGGCGCGAACAGAGTAAAGCGGACCTCGCATGGGTATAGAGTTGAGGGTCAAGTGGAGTCACTATCTCTGTCCCTCTGGTCAGCGTGATGGCCAGGGGCCTGGGGACCCTCCACTGGGTGGCCGTGGGACTGCTGACCTGGGCGGCCTTGGGACTGCTAGTGGCCGGACACGGGGGTCACGGAGACCTGTACGAAGATCTGCAGGAGGACTTCCATGGCCACAGCCACAGGCACTCACATGAGGATTTCCACCATGGCCACAGCCATGCCCATGGCCATGGCCACTCTCATGAGAGCATCTGGCATGGGCACACCCACGATCCAGACCATGGACATTCACACGAGGATTTACACCATGGCCATAGTCACGGCCACTCCCATGAGAACCTCTACCATCCAGGACATGGACATGCTCATGAGCACAGCCATGGAAGCTATGGGGAGGCTGGGGCTCCAGGCATCAAGCAGCACCTGGACACTGTCACTCTCTGGGCCTATGTGAGTCCCCCGGGAACAGGGCAGAGGGAGGCTGGCTCTGGATTTTTGGGAAACCCCACACCGTTTGACTCCTGACTCTCCCTCACCAGGCGCTGGGGGCCACAGTGCTGATATCTGCAGCTCCATTTTTCGTCCTTTTTCTTATCCCCGTGGAATCAAACTCCCCTCGGCATCGCTCTCTGCTCCAGATCTTGCTTAGTTTTGCTTCCGGTGGGCTCTTGGGAGACGCTTTCCTGCACCTTATCCCTCATGCTCTGGGTAAGTGATCTCTAGCTTCTACCTTAGATGTGAATGTATTTTATTCTTTGGACAAAAGGGTTCTTTCCCCTCTGTGACCCCTGACCTTGCAGTTTTCCTGCAACACACACCCCTTGGTTGGGGTATTTCCTCATCTGGCCTTTTCTGCCTCTTTCTCTAGAACCTCATTCTCACCAACCTCCACCACAGCCAGGACATGGACATTCCCACAGTGGTGAGGAAGGGGCAGGTGGAGACGTGCGTTGGGGTGCGGGGAAGGTCTGTCTCCTATTCTTCTGTGCTAGAGGAAGAATCTGGAATTCACAGCTCCCTGAATGCCTCACTGCGTTCATTCCCAGGCCAGGGCCCCATTCTATCTGTGGGACTGTGGGTCCTCAGTGGAATTGTCGCCTTTCTTGTGGTGGAGAAATTTGTGAGACATGTAAAAGGAGGACATGGACATAGCCACGGACATGGACACGCTCATGGTCACACACATGGAAGTCATGGACATAGAAGACAGGGTAAGCCCAGGAACAGTTTTCCTGAACGCCACATTGCCTTCCTCTGAATCTCCTCATTTTATGGTTCTTAAGTGGGAGGAGACTACCCTTGTGAGGACATATTGGCAGATCTCTGTTCTCCACTCATACCAACGCCTTTCTTCCCGCAGAGCATCCTTCAAAGGAGAAACAGAGCTCAGAGGAAGAAGAAAAGGAGGCAGGGTGTTCGAGGAAGAAGAGAGAGGGGAGTACAAGGCCCAGAGATGGGCCAGTGAGACCTCAGATCTCTGAAGAGGAAAAAACGGGTTCAGGTGAGGGCCCAGGCTCCTCATGCTTGGGCAAGAGCCATTGTGGTGCATCACTTGAAGCAGCGCTGTTGTTGATGGCAGGTGTCTGCGAGATGCTGGGGCTGGATGGGAAGCGGTCTCAGGGGAAATGTGATGGCTGACCAGGGCTGGGGCTGGGATGACGAATGCCTCTAACCGTGTTGTCTTCCTTTTCTCTGTACAAGACCTACGTGTATCAGGGTACCTCAACCTGGCTGCAGATCTGGCTCACAACTTCACGGATGGTCTAGCCATCGGTGCTTCATTTCGAGGGGGTCGGGGGCTGGGGATCCTGACCACAATGACTGTTCTGCTCCACGAAGTGCCCCATGAAGTCGGAGATTTTGCCATCTTGGTCCAGTCTGGCTGCAGCAAAAAGCAGGTTGGTGCACCAGACATGGTTGCCTCCAGCCCTGTACCCCCTGCTCATCCAGCCCCAAGCCCAGGCTGCCCCCCTTAATTCCAGACAGACAGTTTTATTGTACTTCTTTACTGCACTTAGCAGATACTGTATTTTTGACAAATTCCTGTAAGGCAACACTGTTTTTTAGGACAGGAAGAATCTGGAATTCACAGCTCCCTGAATGCCTCACTGCGTTCATTCCCAGGCCAGGGCCCCATTCTATCTGTGGGACTGTGGGTCCTCAGTGGAATTGTCGCCTTTCTTGTGGTGGAGAAATTTGTGAGACATGTAAAAGGAGGACATGGACATAGCCACGGACATGGACACGCTCATGGTCACACACATGGAAGTCATGGACATAGAAGACAGGGTAAGCCCAGGAACAGTTTTCCTGAACGCCACATTGCCTTCCTCTGAATCTCCTCATTTTATGGTTCTTAAGTGGGAGGAGACTACCCTTGTGAGGACATATTGGCAGATCTCTGTTCTCCACTCATACCAACGCCTTTCTTCCCGCAGAGCATCCTTCAAAGGAGAAACAGAGCTCAGAGGAAGAAGAAAAGGAGGCAGGGTGTTCGAGGAAGAAGAGAGAGGGGAGTACAAGGCCCAGAGATGGGCCAGTGAGACCTCAGATCTCTGAAGAGGAAAAAACGGGTTCAGGTGAGGGCCCAGGCTCCTCATGCTTGGGCAAGAGCCATTGTGGTGCATCACTTGAAGCAGCGCTGTTGTTGATGGCAGGTGTCTGCGAGATGCTGGGGCTGGATGGGAAGCGGTCTCAGGGGAAATGTGATGGCTGACCAGGGCTGGGGCTGGGATGACGAATGCCTCTAACCGTGTTGTCTTCCTTTTCTCTGTACAAGACCTACATGTATCAGGGTACCTCAACCTGGCTGCAGATCTGGCTCACAACTTCACGGATGGTCTAGCCATCGGTGCTTCATTTCGAGGGGGTCGGGGGCTGGGGATCCTGACCACAATGACTGTTCTGCTCCACGAAGTGCCCCATGAAGTCGGAGATTTTGCCATCTTGGTCCAGTCTGGCTGCAGCAAAAAGCAGGTTGGTGCACCAGACATGGTTGCCTCCAGCCCTGTACCCCCTGCTCATCCAGCCCCAAGCCCAGGCTGCCCCCCTTAATTCCAGACAGACAGTTTTATTGTACTTCTTTACTGCACTTAGCAGATACTGTATTTTTGACAAATCTGTAGCAACACTGTGTAGAGCAGGTCTGTTGATCTCATTCTTTTAACTGCATTTTGTTTACTTCCCATCTCTGTGTCAGTTTGGTCATTCTCACAACATTTCAGACGTTTTCATTATTGTTTGTTATGCTAATCTGTGATCAATGATCTTTGATGTTACTATAACAAAAAGATTCCAACTTGCCAAGGGCTCAAGGTGACGGCCAGCATTTTTTAATCAGTAGAATATTTCTTAGTTACGCTCCTACATTGTAGGCATAATGCTACTGCACACTTATAGGACAGTGTAAATATAACTAATATGCTCTGGGAAACCAAAAAGTTCAAGTGACTGGACTTGTCATGATGGTCTGGGACTGAACTCACAGTATGTCCTAGGTATGCCTGAATTGGGGACAGTGGATCCTCTAGAAGTGAGAGGAAAGTTCTGTTTGTCTTGCAGCTCAGTAGTTCTTGAACTGTGGTCCACAGACAGTCTGCCTAGCTTATAGGGGTCTTTCACACCATGCCCCTCACCCTGACCTCCTGAGTCAGAAATGCTGTGGAAAGGACCTCTTTGATCTAAGACCTTTCAGAAAGTACCTATTCTAGTCCCCCGCTTTTTTGCATTACTCTTTAGTTTCCAAAGACATGCACCCTGTCCATGTACACTTAGACCACTCCAGCCATGTCCAAACCGCTGATAACCTTCAGACGTTGACGAGCCTCTCTCTCTCTTTTCTGCCCACCAGGCGATGCGTCTACAACTGCTGACGGCGCTCGGGGCACTGGCAGGCACAGCCTGCGCCCTTCTGACTGAGGGAGGGGCGACAGGCAGTGGAACTGCAGGTGGCACAGGCCCTGGCTGGGTTCTGCCGTTCACTGCAGGTGGCTTTATCTATGTAGCAACGGTGTCAGTGTTGCCTGAGCTCTTGAGGGAGGCATCACCGTTGCAGTCACTGCTGGAGGTGCTGGGACTGCTGGGGGGAGTTGTCATGATGGTGTTGATTGCCCACCTCGAGTGAGAGGTGAGGGAAACCAGCCCCCAACCTCTAGCTTCTAAGCCCTTCAGTCAGGGGTCTGGGGAGGTTGGGGGTCCTGGCCCAGGACATCTGCCAAAGGATGTATCCTAGGGAAATGATGGCTTGAGGGCTATCAGGATTTGGCAGTGTTACAGGGGCTGCAGAGGTGAGAATGACAACCCAGAGGGACCATAGTGTTGGGCATGTGCGGACCATGTTGTTGGGTTTGGGGGCTAAAGCCATGAAGAAGGCTGAGAGAGGAGTTATGGCAGACTACCCTGTCTTCCTCACCCTACCTGTTAACAGAGGACGAACCTGCCGCACACACAGGCTTCTCCAAGATCCATCTCCCTCTCCCCTACCTGATGGTGGAAGTTCCATATCCCTCGACAAAGGGAGTAGCAGAAGTCTGGGATAAACGTCAATCGTCAATCGTGTGTCCTGATTTGGGAGTGATTGGGGGGAGGGGGGGACGGTGCTAGTTGCTAATCCCTTGGCCCGATTTTTTTGTTCCTGTTCTTTTATATCACTGGAGGAGGAGGGGTGGTGACCGGAAATAAAATTCTCGGATCTTCCGTTCCACGCGCAGTCTTTGTCTTTTGTGGGGAGGGATGGGGGCCCCCTCTTCTCCCGGTTCCCCAGGCCCTCGAGCAGCGGGGCCTGGCCACGCCCCCACGGTTGGAGGTCCGCCTGCGCTGGTGGCCGCCCGCGGCCTAACACTGACGGGGCTTCGATTGGCCCGGCTTCACCCTAGCCGCGCCCTCTCTGCGCCCGGATTGGCTAGGTGCTAGGGACCCGCCCACTCGCCGCCGGTCATGGCGTCTCAGCTCCGGCTCCGCTCCGCGCTGGCCCTGGTCACAGGTTGGGAGGGGGTCCTCTCCCAGGGGTTGGGGTGACAGGGTGACGTCCGGAGCGCACCGTCGGATTCTGCAGTTCCTACGACCTCGGTTCTCAGTCTCACTAACTTTGTGCCCTGTTGACCTCTGACCCCTGCCCATTCCTCCTTCCCCTTCCCACCTCGTCCCGCGTGTTCTCTCCTATCTCAGGTGCGGGTGGCGGCATCGGCCGAGCCGTCTGTGTGCGCCTCGCCGCCGAGGGGGCCGCCGTGGCTGCTTGCGACCTGGACGGGACAGCGGCGCGGGAGACGGTGCGGCTGCTGGGAGGGCCAGGGAGGGAGGAGGGGGCACCCCGCGGAGCCCACGCCGCCTTTCAGGCTGACGTAGCCGAGGCAGGGGCCGCCAGGCGCCTGCTGGAGCAAGTGCAGGTGAAAGCGAGACGACCTCGCCACTTTAAATCCTAATGTTGCCTCCACTGCCCTCGGCTCTGCAAGGTTTTTTGGTGTGTAACCCCCGCCTTCCGTAGGCCAGCTTTTCTCGCCCGCCATCTGTCGTTGTGTCCTGTGCGGGCATCATCAGGATGCATTTCTGCTCCACATGTCCCTGGGGGTAGCTGTCAACCTCAAGGTCGGCCTGACTGGGTGCTCTGAGGACGAACCTGCCGCACACACAGGCTTCTCCAAGATCCATCTCCTCTCCCTACCTGATGGTGGAAGTTCCATATCCCTCGACAAAGGGAGTAGCAGAAGTCTGGGATAAACGTCAATCGTCAATCGTGTGTCCTGATTTGGGAGTGATTGGGGGGAGGGGGGGACGGTGCTAGTTGCTAATCCCTTGGCCCGATTTTTTTGTTCCTGTTCTTTATATCACTGGAGGAGGAGGGGTGGTGACCGGAAATAAAATTCTCGGATCTTCCGTTCCACGCGCAGTCTTTGTCTTTTGTGGGGAGGGATGGGGGCCCCCTCTTCTCCCGGTTCCCCAGGCCCTCGAGCAGCGGGGCCTGGCCACGCCCCCACGGTTGGAGGTCCGCCTGCGCTGGTGGCCGCCCGCGGCCTAACACTGACGGGGCTTCGATTGGCCCGGCTTCACCCTAGCCGCGCCCTCTCTGCGCCCGGATTGGCTAGGTGCTAGGGACCCGCCCACTCGCCGCCGGTCATGGCGTCTCAGCTCCGGCTCCGCTCCGCGCTGGCCCTGGTCACAGGTTGGGAGGGGGTCCTCTCCCAGGGGTTGGGGTGACAGGGTGACGTCCGGAGCGCACCGTCGGATTCTGCAGTTCCTACGACCTCGGTTCTCAGTCTCACTAACTTTGTGCCCTGTTGACCTCTGACCCCTGCCCATTCCTCCTTCCCCTTCCCACCTCGTCCCGCGTGTTCTCTCCTATCTCAGGTGCGGGTGGCGGCATCGGCCGAGCCGTCTGTGTGCGCCTCGCCGCCGAGGGGGCCGCCGTGGCTGCTTGCGACCTGGACGGGACAGCGGCGCGGGAGACGGTGCGGCTGCTGGGAGGGCCAGGGAGGGAGGAGGGGGCACCCCGCGGAGCCCACGCCGCCTTTCAGGCTGACGTAGCCGAGGCAGGGGCCGCCAGGCGCCTGCTGGAGCAAGTGCAGGTGAAAGCGAGACGACCTCGCCACTTTAAATCCTAATGTTGCCTCCACTGCCCTCGGCTCTGCAAGGTTTTTTGGTGTGTAACCCCCGCCTTCCGTAGGCCAGCTTTTCTCGCCCGCCATCTGTCGTTGTGTCCTGTGCGGGCATCATCAAGGATGCATTTCTGCTCCACATGTCGGAGGCGGCCTGGGACAGAGTCATAGCTGTCAACCTCAAGGTGGTGACGTCTGAACCCTGACTTCTGGGTGCTCTAGGCGGGGGAGAGAGTCGGAGGACTGTCACCCCACTGACCCTTCCTGCCTTGTTACTTTCTCCCTCCACCCCCAGGGCATCTTCCTAGTCACTCAGGCTGCAGCCCAAGCCCTGGTGTCTAGCGGCAGTCCTGGCTCCATCATCAACATCAGTAGCATCATAGGAAAGGTCAGGTTAAGCTGGGAGGAGGGCTGCCAGTCAGATGGGCACAGGGAAGAGCCCCTTGCTGGGACTCCTGATGCATCTCAGGTATCTGGCTGACCCACAGGTGGGGAACCTGGGACAGACCAACTACGCGGCATCCAAGGCTGGAGTCATTGGGCTGACCCAGACTGTAGCGCGGGAGCTCGGACGGTTGGTCAGACACGGGGTGGGGGGCAGGGGCGTGTGTGGAAAGTCTGAGGGAGGGGTCGGCCCTCTCCAGAGTCAGCAGCCACTCTCCTTTTCACAGATACGGGATCCGCTGTAACACTGTCCTCCCAGGGTTTATTAAAACATCCATGATCCAGCAAGTACCACAGAAGGTGCTGGACAAGGTAGGAGACTGGGGGTGGAGCGCAGACTCATTCAGAGGCCAGCTTCTGGGCTTCAGAGAGAGTGCCGAGCCAGGGTGGGGAAACAGCCGATGCGCAGCACCGGCACAGGGAATGAAGGGAATGAAGGCCGGAAGAAAGAAGTCAGACTTGGTCTACAAAAAACCCACAAAAGACACTCTCCCCCACATGTGAGTGTTTCTTTACAGGTGGCTGGAATGATCCCGATGGGACATGTGGGGAGCCCTGAGGGTGAGCACGAGTGCAGGGCCTGGATGCAGAGACCCCAAAGCTGGTGGTATCCGAGGGGCCTCACCAGGCCTGGCAGCTGGGAGGGGGTGGTCCGGTGGGAGGTGACGGCTTCCGTGAGTCTCCTCTCCATGCGCAGACGTGGCAGATGTCGTCGCTTTCTTGGCATCTGAAGACAGTGGATACATCACAGGGGCCTCAGTGGAAGTCACTGGTATGAGGCATCATGGGGAAGATGAGGGCGGAGAAGTCAACCCCGAGGATAGAGGACGCTATGGAGAGGCATCCGCGCCCTCAGGGGAAGGGCAGAAGTTCCCACAGGCCAGGGCCAGGAGTGGGCACCTCCCCTCAGCCCACGTCTCCACCTATCTATACATCTGTCCAAATGTTTCTGCCCTCCCAGGAGGTCTTTACATGTAACTGCCTCAAGGACCCTGGACACGGCTCATTCCCCCACTGCGCTGCCCGCCTCCCGCTGATGAGGACTCGGAGTTCCCAGGCTACAAAGGGGGTGGCAGTGCATGGCTCAGGCATGCTGACGATGGGAGGCAGGGGTGCTGGTGACCCTAATAAATTCCAAATCCTCTTTCCTGCCACCTCCAGTTCTTCTTGTGTCCAAGTCCTCAGACCCTTCCCCACCTCCCCCTCCTTTCCCTTTTGCGAAGGATTGTTCCCTTTCACTGCCTGGTCTCCCAGGGCAACCCCCGCCGCCGGGTATGAGAGGAGAGTGTGTGTGTCACTGTGTGTGCGTGACACTCTGGGTCTTTTGGAGGGAGGGGTCTCTGCCCCACCCCCTCGCACTGATCCTGTAGCCCCTGTCCCCTCTTCCCATTTCCCTGCATCCTTCCAGTCCCCAAGGGTGACTTGTTCATGGTCCCATCCTGGTGTCCTGTCTAGCCTTGGGAGGGGGTCTTAGAACAGGTGGCCCTCCCCCACCCCTCTCCTTTCTCTGAGTCCCCCCTCCCCTTTCTCTCCACCTTACAATAGCTGCAGCCAGCCGGCCAGGGGTCGGATGGGGGGGATTAGGGGAGGGGGCCAGGATTAGGGGAGTGGGCCAGCCGATGAAAGGGGCTGGAGGAGAGCAGAAGGAAGGGAGGGGGCTGGGAGGAGGAAGGGGAGGGGGGCCGCGCTAATCGACTCTGGAGCCCACATAAGGACTGGCCACGGACTGAAGGAGAGGACAGGGAAGTAGGGGGGAAATGGGGAGGAGGGAGGGACCCACTGCTGCCTTGTCCCAGAAACAGGCCACCCCCTGGCAGTTGCAGCCCAAGTCTGGGAGCCCCATTTCAGGATGGAGGAGACAGGACGCCCATCACGACCTCTTTTTTTCCCGTATTCCTCTCAACCCCTGCCCTCAATGGGGATCGGTCTGCCCCTTCCTCTTCTCTTCCTTCCCTGACCCTTCCTTTACTGGAGAAGGCTTCTGCCCGCTTCCCACTCCAGACATGCGGCCCCTTGTGCCCCCCGACCACTACACGCGCTCGCCCCTCCCGAGATGGGGCACCTCCCCTCAGCCCACGTCTCCACCTATCTATACATCTGTCCAAATGTTTCTGCCCTCCCAGGAGGTCTTTACATGTAACTGCCTCAAGGACCCTGGACACGGCTCATTCCCCCACTGCGCTGCCCGCCTCCCGCTGATGAGGACTCGGAGTTCCCAGGCTACAAAGGGGGTGGCAGTGCATGGCTCAGGCATGCTGACGATGGGAGGCAGGGGTGCTGGTGACCCTAATAAATTCCAAATCCTCTTTCCTGCCACCTCCAGTTCTTCTTGTGTCCAAGTCCTCAGACCCTTCCCCACCTCCCCCTCCTTTCCCTTTTGCGAAGGATTGTTCCCTTTCACTGCCTGGTCTCCCAGGGCAACCCCCGCCGCCGGGTATGAGAGGAGAGTGTGTGTGTCACTGTGTGTGCGTGACACTCTGGGTCTTTTGGAGGGAGGGGTCTCTGCCCCACCCCCTCGCACTGATCCTGTAGCCCCTGTCCCCTCTTCCCATTTCCCTGCATCCTTCCAGTCCCCAAGGGTGACTTGTTCATGGTCCCATCCTGGTGTCCTGTCTAGCCTTGGGAGGGGGTCTTAGAACAGGTGGCCCTCCCCCACCCCTCTCCTTTCTCTGAGTCCCCCCTCCCCTTTCTCTCCACCTTACAATAGCTGCAGCCAGCCGGCCAGGGGTCGGATGGGGGGGATTAGGGGAGGGGGCCAGGATTAGGGGAGTGGGCCAGCCGATGAAAGGGGCTGGAGGAGAGCAGAAGGAAGGGAGGGGGCTGGGAGGAGGAAGGGGAGGGGGTCCGCGCTAATCGACTCTGGAGCCCACATAAGGACTGGCCACGGACTGAAGGAGAGGACAGGGAAGTAGGGGGAACTGGGGGAGGAGGGGAGGGGACCCACTGCTGCCTTGTCCCAGAAACAGGCCACCCCCTGGCAGTTGCAGCCCAAGTCTGGGAGCCCCATTTCAGGATGGAGGAGACAGGACGCCCATCACGACCTCTTTTTTTCCCGTATTCCTCTCAACCCCTGCCCTCAATGGGGATCGGTCTGCCCCTTCCTCTTCTCTTCCTTCCCTGACCCTTCCTTTACTGGAGAAGGCTTCTGCCCGCTTCCCACTCCAGACATGCGGCCCCTTGTGCCCCCCGACCACTACACGCGCTCGCCCCCTCCCCGAGAGGGGCCCCATCTTGTGCGTGTGTGTGTCCCTGCTTCCGCGTGGTGTCTCCATTCCCCCGTACCTCCCGTGCGCCTCCCTCCCCCGCCCCGGGCCGCGGCTCTTGATTGTCCAAACGCAATTCTCGAGTCTCTAGCTCTGGCCGAGAGTTGAGTCTGGACGTCCCGAGCCGTTGCCCCCAAACCTCGAGGGGAGAGCGGGTCGGAGGGTCCAGGGAGAGCCAAAGCGGACAGTGAACTACGACCCCAGGGTGGGCAGGGAATCCCGGGCAAGTCGGGGCGTAGCTGTGTTCTCAGGACGGAGGACTGTAGCGGCAGAGGCTCCTCGGCAGCTTCCCTCCCCCCACCCCCCGAATCCCGGGCTGGGACTATGGAGAAGTTCGTGGGGGGAGGAGGGGAGCGGTCCCGCCGAGACGCCAGGGGACGCGGAGTCGGGGGAGGTGGCCCCCTTTCCAATGCCCTCCGTCCCCTCCCGGGGTCCGAGCGATACCAGGCCCCGCCCTCCGCAGCGGAGGCCCCGAACGGGGGCTTCGGCAAGGGGCCGGTGGCTAAGGTCGGCCGCGCGACGGTGCAGGCCCGGGGACGGAGAGCGCGGTTCCCACGTGGCGTGGGCCTCCGGGGACGCCGGCGCCTCGCCGGGGACGGGGGAACCCAGGCGTCCACGTCGCTACCCACCGGGGCCGCGACTGGCGGTGACGTCTGCGCCAGCGGGGGGTGGAGTGGCGGGGCCCGACAGGCGGAAGTGACGTAGGCCCCCAGCGCCCGGGCCATGGCGGCGGCGGCGGCGGGAGCTGCGCTCTGAGCAGCGGCCGTGGACCGGGCGCACTCGGCCGGGAAGCCCGGCCCCAAGAGAGGCGCTGCGGCGGCTGGAGCGCGGACGGCAGGAGCTGGGTGAGGGGCGGCGCAGCGGCGGGGGAGGCGGGAGGGGGCCTTGGGGGCGGGGTCTGCGCGCGGGGCGGCCCCCCTAACACCCTTGCGCCGCGTCCCCCTTCCCCCCTTCCCCAGCCCACCTCTCCTCCTCGGCGGTGGAGCCCTGGTGGGGGTCTGTGCCCGGTCACCATGACGACGCCGGCGAATGCCCAGAATGCCAGCAAAACGTGGGAACTGAGTCTGTATGAGCTCCACCGGACCCCACAGGTGACAGGGACTCTCGCGGACCAACTTACTGCCTTTCCTCAGACCGCTCCATCCACAGACCCGCGTCTCACAGCCTCTTTTCCATTTATGGCTCCATTCTGCCCGATTTCACACTCCCTGGCCGCTACCTTTGAATCACGTTTCTCTCTTTTAATCCTCAAAACAGACGTGCCAGCGAGGTAGAGCAAGTATTACTGTCTTCATTTGAAAGATAGTAAACGGGCTGAAATTCCCTTCCCTGGTCGTCAGTTCTGCATCATAATTCAGTGCATTTAAGACTCACTTTGGGAGTTTATTAGAATGGAATTCTCGGTTGGACTCCACTCCCCTCCCCCACTAACAGTGATGGGATGGGACCGCAGAATCTGCATTTTTAACATACACCCTAGATGGATTCTGATACAGGTAGTAGTACCAAGACTGCACGTTAAGAAATTCGTTAAGTCTTCCCCAGATGGAAAAGCTGTGCTATGCCCATCCCCAGGCCTATCACCAAATCTCAGAGCCTCCTCTTCCAAAACACCTGCTCTTAGGATTTCTGTCTTTCTCAAGTGACCAAATGGGGTACCCAGACTCCCATCTCACTGTATTTCTTGAGCCTCGGGTTTCGCGGACCACTTGTTTCTAAACTCCCTTTAACCGCAATCCACCATCACCTTGCCACTCATTGCCACCTCCAGGAAGCCATCATGGATGGCACGGAGATTGCAGTTTCCCCTCGGTCCCTACATTCTGAGCTCATGTGCCCCATCTGCCTGGACATGCTGAAGAACACGATGACCACCAAGGAGTGCCTCCACCGATTCTGCTCTGACTGCATTGTCACGGCCCTGCGTAGCGGGTAACACAAGGGACAGGTTTGAGATGGGTGGAGCGGGATAGAGTTGGGCCCTCCATCCCAGGACTTCCTTCCTCCCACCCAGGAATAAAGAGTGCCCCACCTGCCGAAAGAAGCTGGTATCCAAGCGGTCTCTGCGGCCAGACCCCAACTTCGATGCTCTGATCTCTAAGATCTACCCCAGCCGGGAGGAATATGAAGCCCACCAAGACCGGGTGCTCATCCGCCTCAGCCGCCTGCACAACCAGCAGGCGCTGAGCTCGAGCATCGAGGAGGGGCTGCGCATGCAGGCCATGCACAGGTGCGGGGCCAGGAGGACAGTGGAGGCGGCTGGTGGGAGAGACCCATGGGCCACACCGGGGGCTGTCTTTGCTTCTAAACCTCACCGTCCTGGGTGCTGAGCACCCTCTGACTATCATGCCTGGAAGTCGTGGGTGGGAACTGTAGTTTCTTAGTTAGTAACTGACACTACTGTTCCTTTTTTTCCCCCTTAATATTTATTTATTTGTCTGTACTGGGTCTTGGTTCCCTGACCAGGGATCCACCCAAGCCCCCTGCAGTGGAGTGGAGTCTTAGCCCACCAGAGTGGTCCCCGGCCCTATCTTCTTAAATGAAACACCTTACCTTCTAACTTTCTAGACATTAGAACAGTAGAGTGACTTTTGTGCATAAGCCCTGGGTTCACACAGCTGGGAATTAAATCACCACCTAGGCCAGCATCACTCCGTCTTTTTTTTTTTTTTTAATTATTCAGTCTTTAACGTGTATCTGAATTACCTGAGAGTTTAGTTAAAAATGTAAATTCTGATTCAGTAGATGAGGAGTTGGGCCTTGATTCTGTGTTTCTCCAAGCCCATGCTACTGGGTCTTGGGCCACACTTTGAGGAGCAAAGGAACTAGGTATTTAGCCTCTCTAAGTAAGCTTCAGTTTCATTTAGCAATCTGCTTGGCACATAGTATGGAATAAATATTAGGAATCGTCATTAAGATCTCTTAATTCTCTGAAGTCTAAAGCCCTTCTCCTTGGTGCTTTCTAACCTCAACCACTTGCTTCCACAGGGCCCAGCGTGAGGCGGCCGATGCCCGGGTCAGAGCAGGCCACGACGATGAGTGGGGAAGGGGACCCAGGGAGGCGAGGGAGGAGAGAGTGAGCTCTGACTGGTTTGAGATGGGTGGAGCGGGATAGAGTTGGGCCCTCCATCCCAGGACTTCCTTCCTCCCACCCAGGAATAAAGAGTGCCCCACCTGCCGAAGAAGCTGGTATCCAAGCGGTCTCTGCGGCCAGACCCCAACTTCGATGCTCTGATCTCTAAGATCTACCCCAGCCGGGAGGAATATGAAGCCCACCAAGACCGGGTGCTCATCCGCCTCAGCCGCCTGCACAACCAGCAGGCGCTGAGCTCGAGCATCGAGGAGGGGCTGCGCATGCAGGCCATGCACAGGTGCGGGGCCAGGAGGACAGTGGAGGCGGCTGGTGGGAGAGACCCATGGGCCACACCGGGGGCTGTCTTTGCTTCTAAACCTCACCGTCCTGGGTGCTGAGCACCCTCTGACTATCATGCCTGGAAGTCGTGGGTGGGAACTGTAGTTTCTTAGTTAGTAACTGACACTACTGTTCCTTTTTTTCCCCCTTAATATTTATTTATTTGTCTGTACTGGGTCTTGGTTCCCTGACCCGGGATCCACCCAAGCCCCCTGCAGTGGAGTGGAGTCTTAGCCCACCAGAGTGGTCCCCGGCCCTATCTTCTTAAATGAAACACCTTACCTTCTAACTTTCTAGACATTAGAACAGTAGAGTGACTTTTGTGCATAAGCCCTGGGTTCACACAGCTGGGAATTAAATCACCACCTAGGCCAGCATCACTCCGTCTTTTTTTTTTTTTTTAATTATTCAGTCTTTAACGTGTATCTGAATTACCTGAGAGTTTAGTTAAAAATGTAAATTCTGATTCAGTAGATGAGGAGTTGGGCCTTGATTCTGTGTTTCTCCAAGCCCATGCTACTGGGTCTTGGGCCACACTTTGAGGAGCAAAGGAACTAGGTATTTAGCCTCTCTAAGTAAGCTTCAGTTTCATTTAGCAATCTGCTTGGCACATAGTATGGAATAAATATTAGGAATCGTCATTAAGATCTCTTAATTCTCTGAAGTCTAAAGCCCTTCTCCTTGGTGCTTTCTAACCTCAACCACTTGCTTCCACAGGGCCCAGCGTGTGAGGCGGCCGATGCCCGGGTCAGAGCAGGCCACGACGATGAGTGGGGGGGAAGGGGACCCAGGGGAGGGCGAGGGGGAGGGAGAGGATGTGAGCTCTGACTCAGCCCCTGACTCCGCCCCAGGCCCTGCTCCCAAGCGACCCCGTGGAGGGGGCACAGCGGGGAGCGCTGTAGGGGTGGTAGGAGGGGGTGCCGGTTCTGAAGACTCTGGTGACCGGGGAGGCATCCTGGGCGGGGGGACCCTGGGCCCCCCAAGCCCTCCCGGGGCTCCCAGCCCCCCAGAACCAGGTGGAGAAATTGAGCTCGTCTTCCGGCCCCACCCCCTGCTCGTGGAGAAGGGAGAATACTGCCAGACTAGGTGAGAGCCTCGTCCTTCCCCAGACCCCTGAAAAACCAAAGATCACATGGTCTTCCATCAGAAGCGGGCGCTGCCCAGACCCAGAAAGAATCCCTATCCCAGAAGCCCTTTGGACATCTGCTTGGCTTCTCTGTTCGAAGCTTCCTGTGCCCTCAACCTACCCTCTTTCCTACCCCAGGTATGTGAAGACAACTGGGAATGCCACAGTGGACCATCTCTCCAAGTACTTGGCCCTGCGCATTGCCCTCGAACGGAGGCAGCAACAAGAGGCTGGGGAGCCAGGAGGGCCTGGAGGGGGTGCCTCTGATGCCGCTGGAGGACCTGATGGGGGTGGGGGGGAGGGTGGGGGAGCTGGAGGAGGTGACGGCCCTGAAGAGCCTGCCTTGCCCAGTCTGGAGGGTGTCAGCGAAAAGCAGTACACCATCTACATCGCTCCCGGGGGCGGAGCTTTCACGGTGAGAGCCTCAGGGCAGCAGTGCGAGGGGAGAGGGAGGGCAGGCGGGCTGACGCAGAACCTGGAGATCCCCACCTCCTCACTGACCAGCCCTTTTCTCCCTCTGTATCTCTCATCCCCTTCCTGTATCCTTTCTTTACCATCATCCATGTCCCTGGTTTGCCTCATTTATTGTTTCTTTTTCTTTCCTCTTCCTTTGGTCACTTCTCCTCTCTCATTCATTTTTCTTTACCGTCTTTTCCAACCGTCTTTTCCAACCTACTTTTCTCCTCCCTCTCATGCCCCTTCCCCCGCTTTGTAGACACTGAATGGCTCATTGACCCTTTGAGCTGCCGCCGGGGGACCCTGGGCCCCAGGGAGGCGAGGGGAGGGAGAGGATGTGAGCTCTGACTCAGCCCCTGACTCCGCCCCAGGCCCTGCTCCCAAGCGACCCCGTGGAGGGGGCACAGCGGGGAGCGCTGTAGGGGTGGTAGGAGGGGGTGCCGGTTCTGAAGACTCTGGTGACCGGGGAGGCATCCTGGGCGGGGGGACCCTGGGCCCCCCAAGCCCTCCCGGGGCTCCCAGCCCCCCAGAACCAGGTGGAGAAATTGAGCTCGTCTTCCGGCCCCACCCCCTGCTCGTGGAGAAGGGAGAATACTGCCAGACTAGGTGAGAGCCTCGTCCTTCCCCAGACCCCTGAAAAACCAAAGATCACATGGTCTTCCATCAGAAGCGGGCGCTGCCCAGACCCAGAAAGAATCCCTATCCCAGAAGCCCTTTGGACATCTGCTTGGCTTCTCTGTTCGAAGCTTCCTGTGCCCTCAACCTACCCTCTTTCCTACCCCAGGTATGTGAAGACAACTGGGAATGCCACAGTGGACCATCTCTCCAAGTACTTGGCCCTGCGCATTGCCCTCGAACGGAGGCAGCAACAAGAGGCTGGGGAGCCAGGAGGGCCTGGAGGGGGTGCCTCTGATGCCGCTGGAGGACCTGATGGGGGTGGGGGGGAGGGTGGGGGAGCTGGAGGAGGTGACGGCCCTGAAGAGCCTGCCTTGCCCAGTCTGGAGGGTGTCAGCGAAAAGCAGTACACCATCTACATCGCTCCCGGGGGCGGAGCTTTCACGGTGAGAGCCTCAGGGCAGCAGTGCGAGGGGAGAGGGAGGGCAGGCGGGCTGACGCAGAACCTGGAGATCCCCACCTCCTCACTGACCAGCCCTTTTCTCCCTCTGTATCTCTCATCCCCTTCCTGTATCCTTTCTTTACCATCATCCATGTCCCTGGTTTGCCTCATTTATTGTTTCTTTTTCTTTCCTCTTCCTTTGGTCACTTCTCCTCTCTCATTCATTTTTCTTTACCGTCTTTTCCAACCGTCTTTTCCAACCTACTTTTCTCCTCCCTCTCATGCCCCTTCCCCCGCTTTGTAGACACTGAATGGCTCATTGACCCTGGAGCTGGTGAATGAGAAGTTCTGGAAGGTGTCCCGACCACTGGAGCTCTGCTATGCCCCCACCAAGGATCCAAAGTGACCCCACAAGGGGACAGCCAGAGAGGATGGGGGCCATGGGTGTCCTTGAGTCCTGGCCTGGGCCCTGGCTTCTTTGTCCCCAGAGCCCCCAGCGGGATCAGCCAGCAAGAGAACACAAATGAGGAGAAGTGGCTTTTATACAAAGTATCTATATCAGATTCTTCTATATTGTACAGAGTGGGGCGCGCCCCATCTGCTGCCTTTTCTATGGCTCTCAACCTCCCATCCATACAAGATGCTGGGGAGAGTGAAAAGCTTTCCCCTTCCTGCCCTCCTACCAACAACAACAGACTTGCTTTTTTTCCTCTTTGAAACCTGCGCTTCTGTGTCTTTCTCTGGGTGTACTAAAAGGAAAGGGGAAAAAAGATCGGGGAGGGAACCCTAGAAACCATGTAGAATCAGTCTTGGGAATGGGGAGGAGATGTCAAAGGTTATTCATGGTGTGTCAGTCCCGTTTCCTTGAACCTTCAAATCAGCAAGTATGTATGAAAGTAGGCATGGTCTGTGAAGCTGGCAGAGACAGGGTGAAGAGCAGAGAGGTGTGAATTCAGATCCCAAGCTAGCCCCCTGTGACCTGAATGCCTAGGCTGAGATCTAGGATGTCAGTACCCCGGGGGAAGTAGCTTAAGAGAGTAAGGTGTGTCTGTAGACACTGCAGGCCCGTGATATTTGGAAAGGGGTAATTCCTTGTCCCTGCAAGAGAGGCTGGTTCCTGAAGCTGGAGAGAAAAGGCGTGGATGTGGGGAGGGCCGCGAGATCCTCCCTGCAGACCTGCTGCTGCCCCTCCTGCCCACCCCAACTCCCGGCCTCCTAGAAACCAGCAGGGCCTCCTAGTTCCCGCGCGGCCCAGGGGAGGAAAGGCGGCCCTAGGGAGCAGCGGGGTGGGGTGTCCAGCAGAGCCCTCGTTGCCCGCCGTCACCCCTGCCCCGCCCCAAGTCGGGGCGCCGCGTCCGCCTGGCCCCTCTTTGGTCTCTCGGCCCTTCACTTCCTGTTTCCGTTGCCCTTTGCGCCCCCCACCCTGATTGCCCCACATTCCTGCGGTGTGCTCCGTCTCAGCCCTCCTAGCAGAGGAGTCCGCCCCGGGGTCTGACCGCCCACCTGAGGGCATAGCACTCCACGCTTCGTGTGTCTCGCTCGCGCCCCTCCTCCCTATCACCCCCAGTACTGGGGGTGCCTTCCAGCCCGGGGAACCAGGCGCCCACCCTGCAAACAAGACAGCACCCACTTCACCCTCGGAGGAGCCCCCTTTTGCACCCGCTTTCCCGGGCCTCTATCCTGACTCCCGCTCCAAGCCTCCTGGGGGAGACTTCCCAGAGGTGTCAGGGTGAGAGGAAGGTGGGCGTCTTTCCGGAGTTTCAGGGGGTAGAAACCGAGGGGGAGGAGTCCAGGGAGATAGCGAGGTGGAAGGCGAAGACTGGAATGAACCCGGCTTCTCCTCTGGTTCCAGGGGCTGCCTGGAGCGACGGCCCCTCACTCCCCTCGTCCGTGCCAGCCCTACCCGGCTCGGCCGCCAGCCCCGTGGCTTCACTCTAGAGCCGCCCGCACCCGGTCCCTGCCGCTGCCCTCCCAGCGCCCCTCCCGCGCTGCTGCTCGCTCGCCTCTGAGTCCCTGAGACGGCGAACTTCACAGGCGTGCCTTTAGATGCCATCCGGAACTGTTGTCCAGGGACATCTTCCATGCCCACAACAAAGACACAATGACGACCCTCCCTGACCAGGCGCTCCTCTTCCCCAGTGCTGGCACAAGGGGTGGGGGCAGTGGGCGCTCCAGTTCCGTTCCGCCCCATCCCGCCGGGTTAGGCCCCAAGTCCCTCAGCTGCTGCCATTAGTGAAGCTGCCTGTGGGTGAGGCGGAGAGAGAGGCACAAAGTAAACCAAAGGGAATCTGACTCTTGTTGAGGAACAAAATACAGAGCATACAATGGGAGGAACCGCCCAAACCACGCCATCTCGCATCAGAAAGGGACTTGTGAGGTGTAACCCGCGGCGGGCTTCCCTGGTAGCTCGAATGTTAAAAGTATCTGCCAGCCATGCAGGAGACCCAGGTTTGATCCCTGGGTTGGAAAGATCCCCTGGAGAAAGAAATGGCAACTCACTTCAGTATTCTTGCCTGGAGAATTCCATGGTGGGAATTCCACGGCGGGAGATGCTCTGGTCCTTAGAGGATGAATGACAAGGGTCCCTGCAGGAGGGGTCCCAGGCCTCAGGGCAGGGGGGTCACTGGCCATCCCCCCAGCCCTGGGGAACCGCCCACCTGAGGCATAGCACTCCACGCTTCGTGTGTCTCGCTGCCTCCTCCCTATCACCCCAGTACTGGGGTGCCTTCCAGCGGGAACCAGGCGCCCACCCTGCAAACAAGACAGCACCCACTTCACCTCGGAGGAGCCCCTTGCACCCGCTTTCCCGGGCCTCTATCCTGACTCCCGCTCCAAGCCTCCTGGGGGAGACTTCCCAGAGGTGTCAGGGTGAGAGGAAGGTGGGCGTCTTTCCGGAGTTTCAGGGGGTAGAAACCGAGGGGGAGGAGTCCAGGGAGATAGCGAGGTGGAAGGCGAAGACTGGAATGAACCCGGCTTCTCCTCTGGTTCCAGGGGCTGCCTGGAGCGACGGCCCCTCACTCCCCTCGTCCGTGCCAGCCCTACCCGGCTCGGCCGCCAGCCCCGTGGCTTCACTCTAGAGCCGCCCGCACCCGGTCCCTGCCGCTGCCCTCCCAGCGCCCCTCCCGCGCTGCTGCTCGCTCGCCTCTGAGTCCCTGAGACGGCGAACTTCACAGGCGTGCCTTTAGATGCCATCCGGAACTGTTGTCCAGGGACATCTTCCATGCCCACAACAAAGACACAATGACGACCCTCCCTGACCAGGCGCTCCTCTTCCCCAGTGCTGGCACAAGGGGTGGGGGCAGTGGGCGCTCCAGTTCCGTTCCGCCCCATCCCGCCGGGTTAGGCCCCAAGTCCCTCAGCTGCTGCCATTAGTGAAGCTGCCTGTGGGTGAGGCGGAGAGAGAGGCACAAAGTAAACCAAAGGGAATCTGACTCTTGTTGAGGAACAAAATACAGAGCATACAATGGGAGGAACCGCCCAAACCACGCCATCTCGCATCAGAAAGGGACTTGTGAGGTGTAACCCGCGGCGGGCTTCCCTGGTAGCTCGAATGTTAAAAGTATCTGCCAGCCATGCAGGAGACCCAGGTTTGATCCCTGGGTTGGAAAGATCCCCTGGAGAAAGAAATGGCAACTCACTTCAGTATTCTTGCCTGGAGAATTCCATGGTGGGAATTCCACGGCGGGAGATGCTCTGGTCCTTAGAGGATGAATGACAAGGGTCCCTGCAGGAGGGGTCCCAGGCCTCAGGGCAGGGGGGTCACTGGGAACCACAGGCGGTTGCCAAGAACTTCTCAGAGGAGGTGTCACCAGGCGGTGGAAAGAAGAGGAGAAGGGGCTTCCCTTGTGGTCCAGTGGGTAAGGACACCGCCTTGCAGTGCAAGGGGCACTGGTTCGATCCCTGGCCTGGGAAGATCCCACGTGCCGTGGAGCGGCTGGACCGATGTGTCCAATTACGGAGCCGGAGCTCTGGCGCGCATGCACCCAGAGATGGTGCTCTGCGGCGAGAGGGGCCACTACGAGAGGTCCACACAGGCCAAAGAACAAAGATGGAAATAAATGAAAGACCCATAGAAGTGGCCAAAAAAAAGAAAAGAGGGGAAGAAGAAAGGCGGCCTCAGAGGAGGGAGGGCAGCCGCTCTCCTAATCATCCCCTCATTTTATCGCTTTGAGGCTTCTTGGTCCCCAAACCACAGCAGACTATGTATCTAAGTGCAGAAGCTGAACCCGGGGCCAGGGCTTCAGGAGTCGCCTGTCCACGTGAGGCCTAACTCTGAAGACTCTGTTGTTGCCTGGCTGCCCTCAAAACCCCGGCAAACTGCTCATAGGAAAGTTGTGCCCTGGGCTGCTTGGGAAGAAGGCAGGGGTCACTGAAGGCACGAGCTACTCGTTCAGCTGGGGGCGGGGCTCAGCCTGCCTGGACCACCTCTGTCCTTCCACCTCCCTTCCTACTGGCTGCTTTCATTTGCACCCCTCCCCCACAGGCGGGGCGCCTCGGCAGAGGAGGAGGAGAAGGCAGGACAGACATCCAGCCCCCCACCTGCCGTCGCCCCTCTTGACCCCTCAACTGTCACAGCGGACCTTGCCCCACCACAAAGCCCTTTTCAGGCCTGGGCCGTGCAGCCTCCTCTTCTGCTCCCACCCCTTCCAGCACGGCCCCTCCTCTTGCGTGCCGGACCCTCTCCCGGCCCCCAGCTGCAGCCTACGCGTCCACCGGGCCTGCCCTGCCCTCCCACACAGGTAACAGGCCCCGTGGCCCTGGCCTCCATCACCGCGACTTCACCCAAGCACCATTCTGCCTTGACAAGATGCAGGAGAGGCTGGGAAAGCCATCAATAAACAAGCTGCAGGCTGAGTAAGACGAACCTGTCTGAAATGCAAATCTAATAGTTTCAGGCACCCTGCTGAAGCACAGTGTGCTTTAGGTCTTTAACCTCAATCGTTAACCTGGCCTCTAAGGCCCTGAGAGGTCTGCTCGCTGATTTCTGCAGCCTCCCCTCCCACCGCTCAATGCCCTCTCCGCAACCCTCGTCATCCCTAGAGCTTTACTCCTCCGCGTCCGGCTTCTTCCTGTTGGCTGGACCCTCTGCCTGAAATGCTCCTTCCATTTGTTTCTCTTTAAGTCAGTTCCTGAGTATTCTTCACGCCTCCGCTTCTTTACCATAACCACAGGGAAGGTACCCAGACCTTCCTTTCGGGTCAGATTCCTCTCCTCTGAGCTCCCGAGCCCAAGCGGAGGTGAGGCGCACTCCTCCGAGGCAGGTCTACGTGTTGGCGGATTACTCGAAGTCTGTCTTCCCTGGAACGGAAGCTCCCTGAGGACAGGAGCCAAGGCTGGACAGGCTCGCTCTCGCTAATCCCTGGACCTGCAACTGGACGCTCCATGAATACGGAGTAGCAACGTTGCTTGGATGGATGCATGCGCACCTGAATCTGGGACAGGGGGGTGCCTTGGAAGGATGCGTGGGCCTGAATCTGCGGTGGGGATGCATATTTCAGGATCCGAATGGACGGAGAATCTGCCTGGACCACCTCTGTCCTTCCACCTCCCTTCCTACTGGCTGCTTTCATTTGCACCCCTCCCCCACAGGCGGGGCGCCTCGGCAGAGGAGGAGGAGAAGGCAGGACAGACATCCAGCCCCCCACCTGCCGTCGCCCCTCTTGACCCCTCAACTGTCACAGCGGACCTTGCCCCACCACAAAGCCCTTTTCAGGCCTGGGCCGTGCAGCCTCCTCTTCTGCTCCCACCCCTTCCAGCACGGCCCCTCCTCTTGCGTGCCGGCCCCTCTCCCGGCCCCCAGCTGCAGCCTACGCGTCCACCGGGCCTGCCCTGCCCTCCCACACAGGTAACAGGCCCCGTGGCCCTGGCCTCCATCACCGCGACTTCACCCAAGCACCATTCTGCCTTGACAAGATGCAGGAGAGGCTGGGAAAGCCATCAATAAACAAGCTGCAGGCTGAGTAAGACGAACCTGTCTGAAATGCAAATCTAATAGTTTCAGGCACCCTGCTGAAGCACAGTGTGCTTTAGGTCTTTAACCTCAATCGTTAACCTGGCCTCTAAGGCCCTGAGAGGTCTGCTCGCTGATTTCTGCAGCCTCCCCTCCCACCGCTCAATGCCCTCTCCGCAACCCTCGTCATCCCTAGAGCTTTACTCCTCCGCGTCCGGCTTCTTCCTGTTGGCTGGACCCTCTGCCTGAAATGCTCCTTCCATTTGTTTCTCTTTTAAGTCAGTTCCTGAGTATTCTTCACGCCTCCGCTTCTTTACCATAACCACAGGGAAGGTACCCAGACCTTCCTTTCGGGTCAGATTCCTCTCCTCTGAGCTCCCGAGCCCAAGCGGAGGTGAGGCGCACTCCTCCGAGGCAGGTCTACGTGTTGGCGGATTACTCGAAGTCTGTCTTCCCTGGAACGGAAGCTCCCTGAGGACAGGAGCCAAGGCTGGACAGGCTCGCTCTCGCTAATCCCTGGACCTGCAACTGGACGCTCCATGAATACGGAGTAGCAACGTTGCTTGGATGGATGCATGCGCACCTGAATCTGGGACAGGGGGGTGCCTTGGAAGGATGCGTGCGGGCCTGAATCTGCGGTGGGGGATGCATATTTCAGGATCCGAATGGACGGAGGAAGCGATTCTCCAGCAGCTGCAACCCAGAAGTCTCATGTGTCTTTCCCTCCTCCTGGTACCAGGATACCTGTTTCCTGGTAGCCTCCATTTTCACTGTCATACCTCCTTTCAAGCCTCCTCCACTCGGGAGACCCCGGCCCTCTTTGACTTTTTTATTTTTTTATTAGAGTAAGATTGCTTTACAATGATGTGTTACAGTTTCTGCTGTACAATAAAATGAATCAGCTGTGTGTGTGTGTGTGTGTGTGTGTGCGCGCGCGCTCGCTCAGTCTCTCAGTCCTAGCGGATTCTTTGAAGCAACCCTATGGACTGTACCCATAGATCCTCTCCCTCTTGAGCCTCCCTCACACCCTACCAGTCCCTGACTCTCTAATGCCCCTCCTGGTTTTGCCTGGTTGGCTTCAGAATCATGTAGAACAGTAGAGGATTCAGAACCAGAAATCTGGGTTCAGTAACTAGGCAAAGGCATTAGTCGTGTGATCTTCAACTGACTTTTAAATCATTCTGAACCCTAGCCTTTTTCTCTTAAATGGGAACAACTTCAGAATCAAGCAAAATGGAGGAACTGGAAAATCTGAAAAGGAGAAAGTAAAATCCTTGGTGCTAGAAACAAAGAGAAAACTGAAAGGCAGAGAATGAGCTGCTTGTGGCTACAGTTCCTAGGAGGGATAGGGAAGGAACTGGTTCTGTTAACTAAGGGCTGTTCTATCAGCCTCCTAGGGACAGAGGAGATCTTCGTCCTAAAGAGGTGGGGATTAGATGAAAGGCAGCAAAGCTGACCCAAGAAGAAATAGAAAACCTGACGGATCTATAAATCCTAATAAAGTGAATGGGAAATTTTAAATGCACACACACACACACACTACCCAAATAGTTGTACAGATGTATTATTCTGCTCTTTTATTTTTATTTTTTAATATTTTTACAGAGTTTTGTTGTTTACTGCCACACATCAACTTGAATCAGCCATAGGTACACATATATCCCCTCCC
This sequence comes from Tragulus kanchil, assembly GCA_022376925.1. NCBI lineage: Eukaryota > Metazoa > Chordata > Mammalia > Artiodactyla > Tragulidae > Tragulus > Tragulus kanchil. The sequence continues at coordinate 69,589,156 of JAIOJX010000005.1, read as the reverse complement.
TCTCTGCAAACTCTTAAAGGAACTGTCTCCTAGACAATGGAAAAAGAACACTGATTGAATTTATAAGAATGAAAATCCTAAATAAAATATTAGCATACTGGGTTCAGTGGAGTTTATGCAAGTGCATGTGTGTATGCATGACCAAGCAGGGTTTATTCCAGGAATACAGGATGGTCTGTTTAAAAATCTATTGATGATATTTACAACACTGACTTGCTAAAAGGAAAACAATATGATGATCCCAATAGGTCCAGAAAAGGCACTGGATAATGTTTAACACTTATGATTTTAAAAATAAATCCAGCTAAGTAGGAATAGAAAATAACATCCAGCGTTAATACAGGGATACTAGTCTTTACTATTTCTATTCAACTTATGCTGGTGAGAGTCTTTTTCTTAATTAAAAAATAAAGAAATAAAGCTGGGTTTCCCTGGTATCTCAGGTGGGAAAAGATCCATCTGCAGTGTGGGAGACCCTGGTTTGATTCCTGTGTCAGGAAGTTCTCATAGAGAAGAGAAGGGCTACCCACTCCAGTATTCTTGCCTGAAAATTTCATCATGGCTTGTCCATGAGGTCGCAAAGAGTCAGACACGCTGGTCGACTTTTACTTTCACTGATCATCACTTTCTTAGATAATTGACTATATGCAAAGAAAATTTCTGAGAACCCTCAAACAAAGCTAGTACATCCCATTCTGGAGGCGAGATAAATAGTCAAACATCCTCTATATGCCTATATTACACCAACAAACAAATAGAAGATTGTGTTTTAAGAAAATAACATTTGTAATAGCAACAAAAATTTAAGATCTTAGGAATCAACATAGCAAGATATGTGCATGATATTTATGAAGAAAATTATAAAACTCTTTTGGAGAACATGAAATAAGACCAAAAAAAGAGAGAAAGATACGCCATACTCATGAAGAGGAAATTCCAGTATGGAACTGATCATTTTCTCAAGTCTAAAATCAAAACCCCAACAAGACATTTTATTTAACAAGCTGTTCTCAAAACTTTGTAGAAGAGTAAAGTAAAAATTATGGAAGTTTACAGAGTTTTGTTGTTTACTGCCACACATCAACTTGAATCAGCCATAGGTACACATATATCCCCTCCCTCTCTGCAAACTCTTAAAGGAACTGTCTCCTAGACAATGGAAAAAGAACACTGATTGAATTTATAAGAATGAAAATCCTAAATAAAATATTAGCATACTGGGTTCAGTGGAGTTTATGCAAGTGCATGTGTGTATGCATGACCAAGCAGGGTTTATTCCAGGAATACAGGATGGTCTGTTTAAAAATCTATTGATGATATTTACAACACTGACTTGCTAAAAGGAAAACAATATGATGATCCCAATAGGTCCAGAAAAGGCACTGGATAATGTTTAACACTTATGATTTTAAAAATAAATCCAGCTAAGTAGGAATAGAAAATAACATCCAGCGTTAATACAGGGATACTAGTCTTTACTATTTCTATTCAACTTATGCTGGTGAGAGTCTTTTTCTTAATTAAAAAATAAAGAAATAAAGCGGGGTTTCCCTGGTATCTCAGGTGGGAAAAGATCCATCTGCAGTGTGGGAGACCCTGGTTTGATTCCTGTGTCAGGAAGTTCTCATAGAGAAGAGAAGGGCTACCCACTCCAGTATTCTTGCCTGAAAATTTCATCATGGCTTGTCCATGAGGTCGCAAAGAGTCAGACACGCTGGTCGACTTTTACTTTCACTGATCATCACTTTCTTAGATAATTGACTATATGCAAAGAAAATTTCTGAGAACCCTCAAACAAAGCTAGTACATCCCATTCTGGAGGCGAGATAAATAGTCAAACATCCTCTATATGCCTATATTACACCAACAAACAAATAGAAGATTGTGTTTTAAGAAAATAACATTTGTAATAGCAACAAAAATTTAAGATCTTAGGAATCAACATAGCAAGATATGTGCATGATATTTATGAAGAAAATTATAAAACTCTTTTGGAGAACATGAAATAAGACCAAAAAAAGAGAGAAAGATACGCCATACTCATGAAGAGGAAATTCCAGTATGGAACTGATCATTTTCTCAAGTCTAAAATCAAAACCCCAACAAGACATTTTATTTAACAAGCTGTTCTCAAAAACTTTGTAGAAGAGTAAATGGCTAAAAAAATCAAAACAAATTTGAAGTGGAAGAGCACTGGAGTGTTTGCTTTTGGAGTGTTATCGCAGCTTTAATGCTGAAGTGATTTCTGTTAATATTTACTTGGCTGTACTGGGTCTCAGTTGTGGCATGCAGGAAATTTTAGTTGTGGCGTGAGGGATCTAGTTCCCTTACCAGGGATCAAACTTGGGCCCCCTGCAATTGGAGCATAGAGTCTCAACTGCTGGCCCCTCCGGGAAGGCCCATAAAGCTGGTATGATTAAAGCAGTGTAGCCTGGCATATGGACAAATTAGACCCTCAAAGATGTGAGAGCTAATCATATGATGAAAGTGACATGTGGAAAAGGATGGCCTATTTCTTAACTTCTCTGGGGTTAATTGACTGTCCCAATAAAAAACAAAATAGATTCCTGCATTACAACACATCCAAAAAGTAATATCAGATACCTCAAATATGTGAAAAAGAAAACTTAAAATTCTTCGAAGAAAATACAAGAGAATATGTGGATGATATTAGCATAGGGCCAGCTTCCCAGAGGCACTAGTGGTAAAGAACCTACTTGCCAACGCAGGAGACGTAAGAGACACTGGTTCGATCCCCGAATCGGGAAGATTCCCTGGAGGAGGGCATGGCAACTCACACCAGTATTCTTGCTTGGAGAATCCCATGGACAGAGAGGCCTGGAGGGCTACAGTCCATAGGGTCACAAAGAGTCAGACACGACTGAAGAGACTTAATATGCACGCAGCACGCGCGTAAGTCAGGATTTCTTAAATAAGACCAAAAAACACAAATAAAAGATTGACACACACACGCTACTTTGAAACAATTTTAAACTTCTATAAGACAAGAAACAACGTAACAAATAAAAAGACAAGCCAGAGACTTGGAGACTATTTACAACCTATATGACCAGTGAAGGAACAGTATTCAGGATTTATAAAGAACTCTTGCAGGGAATTCCCTGTGATCCAATGGTTAGGAATCTGCACTTTCACTGCCACGGGCCTGGGTTTGATCCCTGTTTGGGGAATGAAGATCCTTGAAAGTCACATGATGTGGTTGGAAAAATAAAGCTGAAAGGATTCCCTCACTACCAACCAAAATCAATGAAAAGGGAATTAAGGGTTTTTGTTTTGTTTTGTTTTGTTTTTAAAGAAAGAACTCTTGCAGATCAACAAGAAAAGGAAAAGGCAGGGAGAAATGAACAAAGGCTAGAGACAGACAAATCATCAAAGAGGATCAGATGCCAAAATAAAAATAATTATTAAAAGAAAAAAAAAGAGAACCAGTTGTCAATAAACATATGAAAAGATGTTCAACTTTTTAAAAAGCTTTTATTTTACTTTTAATTTTTGCAGAGTTTTGTTGTTTACAGATATGTGTGTTCCCAGATTAGTCATATGTATATCCCCCCATCCTACCCCTCCAGACCATCACACAGCACCCCTGCAGGATCCCCTTTTCTCACAGAGCAATGACTATAGCTGCTTTCTTCCCATATGATAGTACAGGCCTTCATGCTACTTCCTTTACGCCTCCACCCACTGTTCCTTCCCCACAATGTCCATATGTCCACTGTCCATGTCTCTCTCCATCGCCACTGCGTGTGCCATCATCCATCCCAAAATTCAGAGGCACTAGTGGTAAAGAACCTACTTGCAACGAGGAGACGTAAGAGACACTGGTTCGATCCCCGAATCGGGAAGATTCCCTGGAGGAGGGCATGGCAACTCACACCAGTATTCTTGCTTGGAGAATCCCATGGACAGAGAGGCCTGGAGGGCTACAGTCCATAGGGTCACAAAGAGTCAGACACGACTGAAGAGACTTAATATGCACGCAGCACGCGCGTAAGTCAGGATTTCTTAAATAAGACCAAAAAACACAAATAAAAGATTGACACACACACGCTACTTTGAAACAATTTTAAACTTCTATAAGACAAGAAACAACGTAACAAATAAAAAGACAAGCCAGAGACTTGGAGACTATTTACAACCTATATGACCAGTGAAGGAACAGTATTCAGGATTTATAAAGAACTCTTGCAGGGAATTCCCTGTGATCCAATGGTTAGGAATCTGCACTTTCACTGCCACGGGCCTGGGTTTGCTCCCTGTTTGGGGACTGAAGATCCTTGAACGTCACATGATGAGGTTAGAAAAATAAAGCTGAAAGGATTCCCTCACTACCAACCAAAATCAATGAAAAGGGAATTAAGGGTTTTTGTTTTGTTTTGTTTTGTTTTTAAAGAAAGAACTCTTGCAGATCAACAAGAAAAGGAAAAGGCAGGGAGAAATGAACAAAGGCTAGAGACAGACAAATCATCAAAGAGGATCAGATGCCAAAATAAAAATAATTATTAAAAGAAAAAAAAAGAGAACCAGTTGTCAATAAACATATGAAAAGATGTTCAACTTTTTAAAAAGCTTTTATTTTACTTTTAATTTTTGCAGAGTTTTGTTGTTTACAGATATGTGTGTTCCCAGATTAGTCATATGTATATCCCCCCATCCTACCCCTCCAGACCATCACACAGCACCCCTGCAGGATCCCCTTTTCTCACAGAGCAATGACTATAGCTGCTTTCTTCCCATATGATAGTACAGGCCTTCATGCTACTTCCTTTACGCCTCCCACCCACTGTTCCTTCCCCACAATGTCCATATGTCCACTGTCCATGTCTCTCTCCATCGCTTCACTGCGTGTGCCATCATCACCATCCTACTAGATTCCACATATATGTGTTAGTATATTGTACTTGTCCTTCTCTTTCTGACTGACTTCACTTTTTATGATAGGTTCTAGATCCAGCCACCTCATTAGGGCTGATTCTTCTGCATTTCTTTTTACAGCTGTGTAGTATTTCATTGTATATATGTACCAGAGCTTTTGGATCCATTCGTTTGTTGATGGGCATCTAGGTTGCTTCCACATTTTAGCTATTGTATAGAGAGTTGCAATGAACATTGGGGTACAGGTGCTTCTTTCAGATTTTATTTCATCAGGGTATAAGCCTAAGAGTGGGATTGCTGGGTTATATGGTGCTTCTATTTTTAGTTTTTTAAGGAATCTCCATACTGTCTTCCATAGAGGCTGTATCAGTTTACATTCCCACCAGCAATGCACGAGTGTTCCCTTTTCTCTGCACCCTCTCCAGCATTTATTGTCTGTCAATCTGTGGATGATGGCCATTCTGACAGGAGTAAGGTGATATCTCTTTGTAGTTTTGATTTGCATTTCACTAATTACAAGCGAAGTTGAGCATCGTTTCATGTGTTTTGGGGCCATCTGTTCAACTTTCTTAATAATGCAGAAATGCAAACCAATCTATGAGGTACTACTTTATTAAATCAGCAACATTGAAATAATTCTGATAACACCAAGTGTTGACAAAAGTGTGGAATAATAAGAACTCAGCCATTTTGACTTGGAGTGTGAGTAACAAATTTGAAGGGAAATTTGGCAACACTTTAGGCTATAAATACACCCTAAAATGTTTCAAAAGATGTGCTTTTATTTTACTTTTAATTTTTGCAGAGTTTTGTTGTTTACAGATATGTGTGTTCCCAGATTAGTCATATGTATATCCCCCCATCCTACCCCTCCAGACCATCACACAGCACCCCTGCAGGATCCCCTTTTCTCACAGAGCAATGACTATAGCTGCTTTCTTCCCATATGATAGTACAGGCCTTCATGCTACTTCCTTTACGCCTCCCACCCACTGTTCCTTCCCCACAATGTCCATATGTCCACTGTCCATGTCTCTCTCCATCGCTTCACTGCGTGTGCCATCATCACCATCCTACTAGATTCCACATATATGTGTTAGTATATTGTACTTGTCCTTCTCTTTCTGACTGACTTCACTTTTTATGATAGGTTCTAGATCCAGCCACCTCATTAGGGCTGATTCTTCTGCATTTCTTTTTACAGCTGTGTAGTATTTCATTGTATATATGTACCAGAGCTTTTGGATCCATTCGTTTGTTGATGGGCATCTAGGTTGCTTCCACATTTTAGCTATTGTATAGAGAGTTGCAATGAACATTGGGGTACAGGTGCTTCTTTCAGATTTTATTTCATCAGGGTATAAGCCTAAGAGTGGGATTGCTGGGTTATATGGTGCTTCTATTTTTAGTTTTTTAAGGAATCTCCATACTGTCTTCCATAGAGGCTGTATCAGTTTACATTCCCACCAGCAATGCACGAGTGTTCCCTTTTCTCTGCACCCTCTCCAGCATTTATTGTCTGTCAATCTGTGGATGATGGCCATTCTGACAGGAGTAAGGTGATATCTCTTTGTAGTTTTGATTTGCATTTCACTAATTACAAGCGAAGTTGAGCATCGTTTCATGTGTTTTGGGGCCATCTGTTCAACTTTCTTAATAATGCAGAAATGCAAACCAATCTATGAGGTACTACTTTATTAAATCAGCAACATTGAAATAATTCTGATAACACCAAGTGTTGACAAAAGTGTGGAATAATAAGAACTCAGCCATTTTGACTTGGAGTGTGAGTAACAAATTTGAAGGGAAATTTGGCAACACTTTAGGCTATAAATACACATACCCTAAAACCTAGAGACCCAGCTTGTAGATGTACTCCTTAGAAAAGCACTTCTTCATATGCACAAGGAGGCAAGGATAAAAATGGGTATTGCAGTTCATTTGATTGTCCAAAAAATGTGGAAATAACCTAATCTGTCCTTAAGATAAAGGAATGGGTAAATAAAATACAGTTTATTCTTACAGTGGAGTTAAAATAAATGAATCATAGCTATATTTACCAACATTGTGTAAAAGAAAGTTGTAAAAGTGGATGTTAAACTTTTTTTGTAACAAACTGGATACTTGTTGTGTGATACTTACGAGTTTTAAAATATACAAATAAGGGGCTTCCCTGGTGGTCTAGTGGGTAAGGAGTCTGCTTTGCAGTGCAAGGGACATCAGTTCAATCCCTGGCCCAGGAAGATCCCCATGCCATGGAGCAGCTGAACCAGAGTGTCCAATTATGTGCCAGTGCTTGGAGTGCATGCTCCCAGAGCCGGTGCTCTGCAATGAGAGAGGCCACTGCAATGGGAGGACCACACAGGCCAAAGAATAAAGATGGATGAAAACAAATAAATAAAAAACCAATAAAAGAGGCAAATTTTTAAAAAACTATATATATATACAAAATTTTAAAACTGTATATATATATACAAATGGGGACTTCTGTGGTGGTCCAGTGACTAAGACGTCATGCTTCCACTGCAAGAGGCCCAGGTTCAATACCTGGTCAGGGAACTAGATCTCACATGTCGCAACTAAGGGTTCACATGCTGTAAATGAGGAGCCCACATGCTGCAACAAAGATTCCCACTGCCAAATAAGTAAATAAAATACACTAACAATGATATGTATTAAAAAATAAACGTATTTGGTCTTTTTACATTTTATTTATTTATCAGTGAGCTCTAAAGCTGATTTACTCAGAGGAAGTTTCAGGCTTTCTTCCAGGTCTAAATTTTTTTTCACCAATTTAATTTTGTATTTGATATTGGAATATAGTCAATTAACAATGTGATAGTTTCAGGTGCACAGCAAAAGAATACGTATATATACACATACATAAAACTCCCAACAAACATATTTGTTAAAGTACAAAATATGCCTGGCAATAATTCCCAAAGACTTCAGGTAATTGCCACCTGGAAGGAGAGAAATGCGAAGGACTTTAGCTGTAATGGTAATGCTTTTAAAATTTATTCTGAAAGAGAAAGATACAAAGCAACAGAGGCAATGGAAAAATGAGGATTTGATTAATTGGGTTGTTGTGATAAGCTTCCACTGTTTAATCCTCCCCACCCTCCAAAAGTGTGTGCTTTGGAATCTAGCAGAAGGTCAACATCAGACTTACACAGGATTCCACTACAGTTATCTTTTGTTTCCAGGATATAGGGCAAGAGATGACAGAAGCATTTCCCTGGGGCCAGAAGAGTGTTAATTACGAGAGTGGAGGTTCAGGGTTTCAGGCTGTGCGCTGAGGGCCAGATCCCAAGAGACAGAGGTGCCTAGGTGCTGTGTTGTAGATGCTGTGCGTGATAGTGTCCAATTATGTGCCAGTGCTTGGAGTGCATGCTCCCAGAGCCGGTGCTCTGCAATGAGAGAGGCCACTGCAATGGGAGGACCACACAGGCCAAAGAATAAAGATGGATGAAAACAAATAAATAAAAAACCAATAAAAGAGGCAAATTTTTAAAAAACTATATATATATACAAAATTTTAAAACTGTATATATATATACAAATGGGGACTTCTGTGGTGGTCCAGTGACTAAGACGTCATGCTTCCACTGCAAGAGGCCCAGGTTCAATACCTGGTCAGGGAACTAGATCTCACATGTCGCAACTAAGGGTTCACATGCTGTAAATGAGGAGCCCACATGCTGCAACAAAGATTCCCACTGCCAAATAAGTAAATAAAATACACTAACAATGATATGTATTAAAAAATAAACGTATTTGGTCTTTTTACATTTTATTTATTTATCAGTGAGCTCTAAAGCTGATTTACTCAGAGGAAGTTTCAGGCTTTCTTCCAGGTCTAAATTTTTTTTCACCAATTTAATTTTGTATTTGATATTGGAATATAGTCAATTAACAATGTGATAGTTTCAGGTGCACAGCAAAAGAATACGTATATATACACATACATAAAACTCCCAACAAACATATTTGTTAAAGTACAAAATATGCCTGGCAATAATTCCCAAAGACTTCAGGTAATTGCCACCTGGAAGGAGAGAAATGCGAAGGACTTTAGCTGTAATGGTAATGCTTTTAAAATTTATTCTGAAAGAGAAAGATACAAAGCAACAGAGGCAATGGAAAAATGAGGATTTGATTAATTGGGTTGTTGTGATAAGCTTCCACTGTTTAATCCTCCCCACCCTCCAAAAGTGTGTGCTTTGGAATCTAGCAGAAGGTCAACATCAGACTTACACAGGATTCCACTACAGTTATCTTTTGTTTCCAGGATATAGGGCAAGAGATGACAGAAGCATTTCCCTGGGGCCAGAAGAGTGTTAATTACGAGAGTGGAGGTTCAGGGTTTCAGGCTGTGCGCTGAGGGCCAGATCCCAAGAGACAGAGGTGCCTAGGTGCTGTGTTGTAGATGCTGTGCGTGATAGGGAAGGTCCCCTAAAGTCCATGGACGAGGGCAAGACCTCTGTGGTCCAGATCTAAGGATGACACTGTTTGTGATCATATTCATATTCACTTTGAATTCACTTTCATGTATTCACTTTTGAATATGCTAAGTTTCTGGTGGAGACATGTAGGGATGTCAGTCAGGGATGTCAGGTAGGCAATCAGATCCACAACCCTGGAAGTCAGAGGAAAGACCTATATTTGAGTGACCAGCTGATGGCAACTGAAGCCACGGGCCAGGGTGATGGATCCCCTGGAGGGAGGATGTAGTATGAGGAGAGGAGAGGTCCAGGGTTCATGATGATTGAGGATCTGCAATATGGCCAAATAGAGCGAGATGAGCCAACAAAGGAGTAAGACGCAGCCAGAGGGAGAGGAGAAACCCAGGAGAGGGCTCACTCCTGAAAGCCAAGGAAAGGCCAGACAGCGTTTCTATGAAGAATTGGTCAAAAGCATTGAATACTGATGGGAGGTCAAGCAAAAGAAAACTGAAAATGGATTTAATGACATGAGGCGCATAGAAAATGCATTTGCATGGCTTGGGCAGGGGAACACCAGCCCGAGAAGGTTAAGGAGTAAGTAGGCCTGAGGGACTAGAGAGAATTTTCCTCCAGCCTTTTATTATGAGAAATTTTAAACATATGGAAAAGCTGAAACTATCATGCAGCGATCAACTGTACATTCACCACTGAACTTAATTTAACAACTGTTACCATTTATACATGCATGCACAGTCACTTCAGTTGTCGACTCTGTGACCTTATGGACTGGTCTGCCGGGCTCCCCTGTCCGTGGGCTTCTTCAGGCAGGGTGCTGGAGTGGGTTGCTATGCCCTCCTCCACGGGATCTTCCCCAACCAGGGCCTGAACCCGTGTCTCTTGCACTGCAGGTGGATTCTTTATCACTGAATGAGTGAGTGAAAGTTGCTCAGTTGTGTCCAACTCTTTGCAACCCATGGACGAACCATGGCACTCTCCAGGCAAGAATACAGGAGTGGGTTGCCATTTCCTTCTCCAGGGGATCTTTCCAACCCAGGGATTGAAACCAGATCTCCACATTGCAAGCAGATTCTCCATCAGCTGAGCTACCAGGGAAGCCTTATACATATGTACATCCATACAAATATTTACATAGTTGGATACAGTTCTTGAACCATGTGAAAAATTACGAAATCATGATGCTTCACATGAGAAAGCTTCAGCATACCTTGTCTCAAAATTCTGATATGCAAAACGAAAAACAAAAAAAAATTTTCATATGCAGAATTTCCTAAAAAAAACAACAAAACACCTAAATTTTTTTTTATATATGTCTTTTTTCAAATCAGGATCTGATCAAGGTATACATGCAGAGTGTGAGAGCGACGCTGAGTGACTTGCCAGGAACAGTCAAAGGAGGAGGTGGGGTGGAGGAGAGGCTGGCTGTGGGGTTTTATTTGGGGAGGGAGAGGTTGAAGACTCAGGAGGGGAAGGAGGGCAATCAAGGAAACTGAGGGCAGCCTCAGGGAGTGAAACTGGCCTTGGCAGTCAATGAACAGCCTGAAGTGGTCGGGTCACCAGGCAATGGCTCTTAGGGACCACAAATGAGGGAGTGGGGACCATTACCTGGCTAGAGACTTCCTCCAACATTTCTTCACGTGCAGTGCAAAATCTCAGAGAAAGGGATTTTCCTCGTGGTCCAGTGGCTAAGACTCTGTGTTCCCTATGCAGGGGGCCTGGGTTGGATCCCTGATCAGGGAACTAGACCCCACATGCCTCAGTTAAGGGCTGGCACACTGCAGTTAAAAGATCCCCTGTGTTTGGCTAAGACCCAGCATGGCCAAATAAATAAATAATTTTTTTAAAATCTTGGAGAAAAAAAGATCATTAGGCTCACTCAGAGTTGAGATTTTGCCTGAGAGGTATGAAGGATGAAAGTACAGTAGAGTGAGGGATTTTAGGTGTTGTCAAGAGAGCTGATGCTATGAAGGACACACAGCTGAAGCTGGATGAGGCAGTGCCAATGGCGGCAGGGAGACATCGCTGACCTGAAGACCTGGAGACTGAAAAATGGCCATGAGAGGAGAGACTGATGTGGGGAAGGTTAGGAGATGAGATATGAGTGATTCTGGAGGAACTGCTTCCAATGTCGAGGGCCAGGGCGGGACAGCAAGAAGGGGTGGCTGGTCGGGAGGGGAGACAGTCCAGAGTATGAAGTCATCAACGTGTTGAGGAGCCAGGTGGGGAATGGGTCCTCTCCTCAGACCATGAGATGGGAAGAGACAGTCCAAGTCCCAGTGTCCCCGTGAGGGAGGCAGAGAGGTCTGGGAGGGGGCAGACAGTAGCGCAAAGAACAGAAGACAGCAATTTAGTCCAATGACTAAGCCTCAGAGGTCGTGGGTTACTTTATACTAGAACCTGGTGGTGCAGAGGACATGGGTTTGGAGGCAGCAATCTGGAGCGAAGAAAGGACCTTCACCTATAAGAAAATAAACAGCTCTCATTTAAGATTGCAAAACCTATAAGATGGGGTGGAGGAGAGGCTGGCTGTGGGGTTTTTTTTGGGGGAGGGAGAGGTTGAAGACTCAGGAGGGGAAGGAGGGCAATCAAGGAAACTGAGGGCAGCCTCAGGGAGTGAAACTGGCCTTGGCAGTCAATGAACAGCCTGAAGTGGTCGGGTCACCAGGCAATGGCTCTTAGGGACCACAAATGAGGGAGTGGGGACCATTACCTGGCTAGAGACTTCCTCCAACATTTCTTCACGTGCAGTGCAAAATCTCAGAGAAAGGGATTTTCCTCGTGGTCCAGTGGCTAAGACTCTGTGTTCCCTATGCAGGGGGCCTGGGTTGGATCCCTGATCAGGGAACTAGACCCCACATGCCTCAGTTAAGGGCTGGCACACTGCAGTTAAAAGATCCCCTGTGTTTGGCTAAGACCCAGCATGGCCAAATAAATAAATAATTTTTTTAAAATCTTGGAGAAAAAAAGATCATTAGGCTCACTCAGAGTTGAGATTTTGCCTGAGAGGTATGAAGGATGAAAGTACAGTAGAGTGAGGGATTTTAGGTGTTGTCAAGAGAGCTGATGCTATGAAGGACACACAGCTGAAGCTGGATGAGGCAGTGCCAATGGCGGCAGGGAGACATCGCTGACCTGAAGACCTGGAGACTGAAAAATGGCCATGAGAGGAGAGACTGATGTGGGGAAGGTTAGGAGATGAGATATGAGTGATTCTGGAGGAACTGCTTCCAATGTCGAGGGCCAGGGCGGGACAGCAAGAAGGGGTGGCTGGTCGGGAGGGGAGACAGTCCAGAGTATGAAGTCATCAACGTGTTGAGGAGCCAGGTGGGGAATGGGTCCTCTCCTCAGACCATGAGATGGGAAGAGACAGTCCAAGTCCCAGTGTCCCCGTGAGGGAGGCAGAGAGGTCTGGGAGGGGGCAGACAGTAGCGCAAAGAACAGAAGACAGCAATTTAGTCCAATGACTAAGCCTCAGAGGTCGTGGGTTACTTTATACTAGAACCTGGTGGTGCAGAGGACATGGGTTTGGAGGCAGCAATCTGGAGCGAAGAAAGGACCTTCACCTATAAGAAAATAAACAGCTCTCATTTAAGATGCCTGCAGAAGAGATGGTAGCCTCTGGGGAGAGTTCGATCTCAGTGAAAGTCAGGAAGTGGAGAGGGCACTGCAAAGAGAAATGAAGGGTAGGGAGAGACTCCTGTCTTATTAGATGGTGTAAGGCTGGGTCAGGGAGGGGGCATGTGGCTCAGAGTCAGAAAGCACAGAGTGTGGCATGGACAGTAACACGGTAGAGTTGCTGGGCCAGGGGGGTGTACATTTTCACCTTTAAATGACAAAATCAGGAATGAAAGACAGGCTGGATATCATCCCACCGGTCTCGGGAAGCTGTGAAAAGTGGTGCATCAGGATGTGAAGCCGACCACCTGATTCAAATCCCAGCCTCGTCTCGTGAGACCTTGGGCAAGGCCACTTGACCCCATTTCCACATTTGTACACTGGGGATAACAATAGTTCTGACCTCGCAGGGCTGCTATGAGCCAACCTGCGATTCAGTGACTTAGTGTGTTAAATGTTGAGAACAGTGTCTGAACAGTTGCCTCAGATAACTTGGTGGTGGCTCCCAAATCTAGTGAAGCAAACTCTTGGCTCACCTGGCCTTGCCCCGTGCTAGGTAGGAAAGAAACCCTTGGATGCAAACCCCTGGAGTTTGATGAGCAGCTGCAAATGCAAAAATGACTCCAAGATCAAAGACACTCAAGAAGATCCTGGTAGAAAAATGGACTCTTTGGGTCCAGCAGCCTGGGGACACTACCCACATAGAGTCTGGGTGGAAGGTTTGGTTCCCCAAGACCACAGGAGGTTACATTGCTACATATAGGGCCAATTATGGCTTCTCTACTGGTATCATGTCTAGTTCTACCACAAAAACACAAGAGGTTAATGCTAGAGATGCAGAAGAGCTTTCCCAAAGATAAACCTCAAACCCACTGATCCCCAAAAGAGGGGAGATAAAGGGAAGAATCGAGAGGGTTTCATGTAGACAAATGTGTGCTATATCTGATTTGCCTCCAAGATATGATAATGGGTAAATTGCTACAGCTGACATCCAAATTGAGCATTATTTTGAGAGGTCCTCAGAAGAATTTAAGGTCAAATTTTACAAAGATAATCAAAGAAATCTTAAAGGAGGTGGATTTTGATGTTATTTGAAGAAGGAAGCTTGCATTCAAGCGCTTTGACGAAAAGAAATAGCTCTTTGATGAAGATAAAATTAGAAGCTGGGAGAGGGATGGACAGGGAGTTTGGGGTTAGTTGATGCAGATGGGCGTATATAGCATGTATAAACAACAAGGTCCTACTGTATAGCACAGGAAACTACATTCAGTAGCCTGTGATAGATCATGATGGAAAAGAGAAGAAGGTATATGTGTATGTAATTGAATCACTTTGCTGGACAGCAGTAATTAATACAGCACGGTAAATCAACTATATCATACCTCAATACCTACAAGATCTTCCAGAGCTAACACCAAAAAAGATGTCCTTTTTATCACTGGGGACTATGCAGCAACAAAGACCCAGTGCAGCCAAAAATAAATAACCCAGGACAAACTGAGGACGCAGAGGTGTAAAAATAGAGGGAAATGATACTTCTTAAAAGACAGAGATCCTCTTAACAGCACTGGGGGCTGTTACCACCCATAAGGACACCTCCAAGTCCTTCCTATAGACACGAGATAAATCCAGAGACCGATGTACCAGCCACAGATGTGAGTCTAACAGATCAGCAAAGGGAGCGAGGAGGAGGATATTGACACAATCCTGTCCTAAGTGGGGACCCGTGATACTTCTGGGTCAGTAAGGCCCATGTGTCTGTCCTCAGCAAAGAGCAAAAAGTGAGGGAGATGTTTGAGTGGTGATGCTAGCCAGAAGTTATTATGAGTTTCAGCCTCGGGATCACAAGAACCCACCTAAACCACAGGACTGAATGTTTTTAGACTGAAGGAAAAGCCCCCCAATTGCTTCAGCGTGGAGGGGGCATGAGAGAAGCCCGGATGTCTTCCGAGGCAGACTAGGCAGCAAAGACTGCTAACGGGTTTAGTGGGCGAAGAATTCCATTCCCTGGTCGATGCTGCTCCCTGGAGGTCGATATAGGTATTGCGGCAGCCTTTCACGCTATTCTGTCTTCTCACGCTGTCGTGAGATCGTTGGGTCAGAGGGTGAGTTCAATGTCCCAGAAAACTATGTGCTCTAATATAACTTTAATGCTTCCTGGTTTTAGAATATCTTCCTCTTTTTCCAGCAGTGCCCCTCAGTGAGGCCTGCAGAAAAACATGCTTATCACTCCAGCATATATATTCGGTTTAGGGATGGGCAGGACAAGGAAAATTCAGAACTTCGAAAATCAAGGTGCCAACATGCACAGGTCTTATTTAGTTGGCGCATTAGTTGACTCTCGGTGAAGACACCTGTCTCGGCAATCTCCCTCGCGGGCTATCCAGACACCTCCCTTTTCCGGAAAACTGCTCTGTCAAAGCAACCTAGGTCTCCCCTTAGTCCCACGTCCCAGCTCCTTAACCCTTCTGTTCTCGAGTTGGGGCAGGAATCAGGTCAATGTGAGAACACATGAATCCTCCTGGAGGCGGAGTGGTAGGTGAGCGAGGAACTGGAAAGGAAGGTGGAGGGACAGAAGACTCCAGAGCTGGCCCCAGGAATGAGCTCGCGGTCCCTCCGAGACAGAACACCTCTCTCCAGCATGGCGCAGGCCTCAGGGAATGTCTGGGGTGGAGAGTCGGGTAGGGTAAACCTGGAAGGATGCCGAGAGGAAAGGGAAAGTGGCGGTGACACAGGGTGGGGTCAGTTAAGGGGACACCATCCTGGTTCCACCACTGAGGCTTCTGAGACAATCAGAAGCCGCCCTCAGGCCCCACCACCTCTACTACGGAAGCGCTGAGGTACGGACCCCAAAGCCAATCAGAGAGCTGCTCCGCGGAAGAAGGCGGTTCTAACGGTCCCGCCACGCCCCCTCCATGCAGCAGCCAATCGGCGGAGGCTCCGGCCCAAATCTGTTCAGCTCCACCTGGAAAGCGCGGGCCTAGCTTTCAGCCAACCCCACCCCCACCCCACCCACGCCCGCCGGCTCAGACAAGACGCAGTCCGGCCTCCAGAGGCCCGGCGGGTTTGACCCATCAATCACAGAGCCCTTGATGGTGCTCGGAGGGCATGATTAGGCCTTGCGAGTGAAGGGAACGTCCCCAAATTACCATTTCCCTCTGACTGCACTGGTCCTTCCCTTTAGGATTTACAGGCGCCCCCTTGTCTCTCCAATCTAGAGTCTGAGTTCAAAAGGGATGTGTACAGGTAGCGGCAGCAGGAAAGCACCGAGACAAACAGAAATGGAGATTCCCACTGCAAACCTTGCCAGCTCACGGCCCAGTGGGGTGGAACTGCAGCGCTCTAGCAGGGGCCAGAGGGTCACACCAGAGGAGCTAGGGAGCTGACACTCATGGAGCAGAAGGCAACATCAGGGTCAGCTTGGGGAGGTGGGAGGCAAGGAGAGCTGGTGTCAGCATAAAGGAGCCGAGGTAGCTCTTGGACGGCGTCCGAGGCAGAACAGCAGCTGCCACCTTCACCAGGGGGTCACTTCCTCCACCAGGTCGGTTCCTCAGGAAATTGTCCCCATTCTACAACCAACGCTGCCACTCCTCTGGCCTGAAGTAGCTGGAGCTTAGAGGTAAATGCCCCTGCTTTCTGGACACCCACCAGGAAGGGATGCAGGCCCAGGAAGTAGAGAGCAAAGGTGACCTTGGAGCAGTGAGGGGGCAATTTGAAGGCCCAGGAGGAAGGAGAAAAGAAATGAGAAGAGTGTTATATCATATTAAATATTTATTGTGTTCTGCAGACTGACCTTGGTGTAACTCTCAAGCCAGGAGGGGACTGGTTAGTGTTCAAGTTGCTGAGATCTTAGGTCAAAAAACTACAGAAAATAAATCACTGAGTGGAGGAAAAAAAAAAAAGCAACCATTATGAGGCAGTCTTCCCTTGCCACACCAATTCAAGAGCCGAGGCTTCGCACCTCATGACATGCTGACAGGAAGGGAATGAACCAGAACGTTTTACTGGGAGAAGAAAAAAGCCCTGGGGATGGGGTGGTGAGGGTAAAGAGAGGAATGACAAAACTGGAAAAACAATAAAGGTTATTTTAAAAGCCCAGGAGAAAGTGGTCCTGGGAAACCTGAAGACACGGGAGATTCCAAAAGCCAAGGGGATCCACTTTACCCAGTGAAGCAAGGTCCTGGGAATAGAGCGAGGGTGAGACATGTGAGGACCTAGGAGGCAAGGAAAACACTGGAAGGGAGCCCCCAGGTGAAGAAGGGTTTGGGATGGGGCACAGAAGTCCACGGAGAGGGCTGGCGACTCCCAGGGCCCGGGGCATCAGAAGTTGGGCTTGTGCTTCTTGAGCTCCACCATGAGGTGGTGGATGTTGATGAGCTCGGCCCGGGCAGGGAGGGCTCGCAGCTGCGGCTGAGACAGCACCCGTGGAAGCGATGATAGAGCTGGATCAGCTGGGTCAGGGCTCCCTGCAGAGAAAGCCACCGAGTGGTGAGATGCGGGGTGATGCTAAGAATGATGAGGGCAGTCAGGGTAGGGCTTGTCCCGAACTCTGGGCGCAGCTGGTAACTGAAGCTCAAGGGGGAATCAGTGATGGGGCGGGGGAGGAGGGACCGGGAGCAGCAGCTCACCTGGATGATGCTGGTCCCATTTCTGAAGTTGGTCCCTCTGAGTAGGACTCACCAGGGGTCACTTCCTCCACCAGGTCGGTTCCTCAGGAAATTGTCCCCATTCTACAACCAACGCTGCCACTCCTCTGGCCTGAAGTAGCTGGAGCTTAGAGGTAAATGCCCCTGCTTTCTGGACACCCACCAGGAAGGGATGCAGGCCCAGGAAGTAGAGAGCAAAGGTGACCTTGGAGCAGTGAGGGGGCAATTTGAAGGCCCAGGAGGAAGGAGAAAAGAAATGAGAAGAGTGTTATATCATATTAAATATTTATTGTGTTCTGCAGACTGACCTTGGTGTAACTCTCAAGCCAGGAGGGGACTGGTTAGTGTTCAAGTTGCTGAGATCTTAGGTCAAAAAACTACAGAAAATAAATCACTGAGTGGAGGAAAAAAAAAAAAGCAACCATTATGAGGCAGTCTTCCCTTGCCACACCAATTCAAGAGCCGAGGCTTCGCACCTCATGACATGCTGACAGGAAGGGAATGAACCAGAACGTTTTACTGGGAGAAGAAAAAAGCCCTGGGGATGGGGTGGTGAGGGTAAAGAGAGGAATGACAAAACTGGAAAAACAATAAAGGTTATTTTAAAAGCCCAGGAGAAAGTGGTCCTGGGAAACCTGAAGACACGGGAGATTCCAAAAGCCAAGGGGATCCACTTTACCCAGTGAAGCAAGGTCCTGGGAATGAGCGCAGGGTGAGACATGTGAGGACCTAGGAGGCAAGGAAAACACTGGAAGGGAGCCCCCAGGTGAAGAAGGGTTTGGGATGGGGCACAGAAGTCCACGGAGAGGGCTGGCGACTCCCAGGGCCCGGGGCATCAGAAGTTGGGCTTGTGCTTCTTGAGCTCCACCATGAGGTGGTGGATGTTGATGAGCTCGGCCCGGGCAGGGAGGGCTCGCAGCTGCGGCTGAGACAGCACCCGGTGGAAGCGATGATAGAGCTGGATCAGCTGGGTCAGGGCTCCCTGCAGAGAAAGCCACCGAGTGGTGAGATGCGGGGTGATGCTAAGAATGATGAGGGCAGTCAGGGTAGGGCTTGTCCCGAACTCTGGGCGCAGCTGGTAACTGAAGCTCAAGGGGGAATCAGTGATGGGGCGGGGGAGGAGGGACCGGGAGCAGCAGCTCACCTGGATGATGCTGGTCCCATTTCTGAAGTTGGTGAAACTCCGCATTACATCCTGACTCAGAGACTCCACTGATGACTTCCAGGAACTACCAAAGCCACGGATCAGCTGAGTGACCCGGGCTGAGAGGAGAAGAGACCACGGCTCAGTGATGCTGGATCTCTATATCCTCCCCAAGGGACAGCGTTCCTCACCATGCGGCCCCTCTCCTCTGCTGCTCTTCCAACCCGCTTTCCTCCTCGGCCCCCTCCCCATGTAATCTGCATCCTTGAATTCTTCTTTTCCGCCCACCTTTCCCCTGACCTTGCCACAACTACTCCATCCTCACACCTTCTTCTCCTCGAAGTCGTTCTGCTTGTCCACGTTCAATCAAAGCCTCAGCTTCCTTGACAAATGCCACCAGACCCCCGAAGGGGGGAGAGAGTAACTCTTCAATGAATTCCTGTAGAAACATGCACATACAGAGTTGAGTTTCCTGGGGTCGGCAGATTTCTCCCAAAATGCTGCCATCATGGCCAACTCGGTCCTTAGGACACTCCCATAACAGAGGAGCTAACCTCTGGAAAGGTCATATGCTTTAAGACACTGCTGGTCTCACAAGAGGTGGGGGAAACTCCACCCTTCTCAAATACACATTTTTAGTTAAACTCTTAAAAGTTGAGCTGGGAGCAGAGGGTCAGAACGAGAGAAGTGGGCAGCTGGGAGAAGCAGGACTACCAGAAGGCAACAGTCACGGTGGCCTGCTATTGGGAAGCTGAGTGCTGCAGGCCATGAGTGGAGATGCTGAGCCCGGTCTCATGAGGGCCTCAAAGAGGGCCAATATAGACCCAGGTAGATGGCATCTTCCAGCTATTGCAAAAGTGGAGGCTGTGGGGCCCTAAATGAAAGAGGGCCTTTGCAAGCATAAGGAAGCTTAAGCACATATTTGCGGTTTGGAGCTAAGATGACGCCTACAGGAAGAGAAGAAGGCATAAAGTCTATTGTCAAAACTTCTGATTGGTCCCCCTGGTTTCCGCACTAGTGGACAATGTATGCTCACCATAGATTCCTATTGTGATGTAAATGCATAATTGCTTGACCTTTAGTTTGATTGGTGTAACTATAGGAAGTCCCTTGCAAAACCCCCTTCACTTGCCTATAAAAGCTGTGAGTCTGCACTAATAAAACGGAACTGCTTTGACGGAACCCCTGTCGTGTCTGATTGTCTCCCACTTGCGGGAGGCGGGGAGAGGGGGGCTGGTCTGGCGGGCAGCAAGCTCACTCTTCTCCGATCTTCCCATGGCTTGGCCATGGACAATCCTGCCGCTGTGTCTCCTCTGCGGGCGGTCCCGCTAGAGGCAAATCTTCTCTGAAATCCCCTCAATCCCAATTTAGGCCCCGATGACTGCTCCTGAGCAAGGCCAAGAAAAGAGCTCAAAGATAACCAGTCATAGAAGAAAGCAAGTTCCCACAAGTCAGAACAGACAATAAGCAAATGGACTTAAGACCTTTGAAGACTGCCAGTGTTAAGACTGTCACAGAGCAGCTGACATTCTGTGTAAAATGTTCAAAGAAGTTAAAGACACAGACACAAACATGACTAATCACTAAGATCAGAAATGGACAGACTTGGGCTTCCCCTGGTGGTCCAGTGGGTAAGGACACCACCTTGCAGTGCAAGGGGCGCCAGTTCGATCCCTGGCCTGGGAAGATCCCACGTGCCGCGGAGTGGCTGGACTGATGTGTCCAATTACCAAGCCGGAGCTCTGGAGCGCATGCGCCCAGAGCCGGCGCTCTGCAACAACAGAGGCCACCGCGATGGGAGGCCCACAGGAGCCAAAGAACAAAGACGGATGAAAATAGATAAATGAAAGACCAATAGAAGTGGCCCACCCGCCCCCCTCCCTCCCCACCCCACTCCCCCCCCAAAAAAGATAAAATAAATAATAAAAAAAGAAATGGACAGACTTGAAACAAAACAGGATTTTAAAGAAATGACTTACAAAAAACAAATTTTGTTTTTAAAAACGTCAGCTGGCTAAGTAGCAAATTAGATATACATGGAAGAATGATAGAGCAAATTGGAATTTATAATTGAAGAAATGACTCAGAATGCAGTACAGACATATAAGGAGATGGAAATTTTTGAGAAATCTAACGGTCTAGGCAGTGATCATTGATGGCCATTGGCAAAAAGAAAGCCAAGAAACTATTACATGCCCTGAGAGAAGTACACACCACTACCTCTCAAACAGCCTTGTAAGAAAATCTGACTGGAACCCAATTAAGCCTTTCCATTGAATCACGCATTCATGGGAAAAAGGGAACAGTTAAGCATGCCATGCCAATGCAGTCAGCAAAATCCAGACTGTACATCATTCCACATGACTAACGACTCAACTTCTTCCACAAATACATTGCAGGGGGAGGAGACTGAAGGGACATCTATAGGTTAAAAAGACACATATGGAGACCACCCTGGTAGTCCAGTGGTTAAGACTCCACACTCCCAAATGCAGGGGGCCCAGGTTCAATCCCTGGTCAGGGAACTAGATCCCACATGCCACAGCCAAATAAATTAAAAAAGAGAGAGACAAGTCCATATTGTATATGGATCCTGACTTGAAACACTGTTTCTCACTGGGAATACCTGAATACTAGCTACTTTGAGAGGAATTTTTTTTTTTTTCTGGGCTACCCCAGGTGAAAGTGCCAAGTCCTAACTTAGACCACCAGGGAACTCCCAGTAAGCGATGATTTTTTTTTTTTTTAAAGATTTATTTATTTATTTATTTTGGGCAGGGGTCCGGTTGGGGACCCCTGCCCAAAATAAATTTAATTCAAAATCACTGAGTGTGGGGAGATGGATGGGAGGATGAACAATGGGTTTTGATACAGATGAATTTAATTCAAAATCACTGAGTGTGGGGAGATGGATGGGAGGATGAACAATGGGTTTTGATACAGATGAAAGAACTGTCCTGTTACTGGCTGAAGGTCTGTGATGGCCCCTGGAGGTTCACCATGCTATCCTCTATATAGCATGAGCATGTGAAATTTCCCACAACACAAAGTTAAAGAAATGACTTACAAAAAACAAATTTTGTTTTTAAAAACGTCAGCTGGCTAAGTAGCAAATTAGATATACATGGAAGAATGATAGAGCAAATTGGAATTTATAATTGAAGAAATGACTCAGAATGCAGTACAGACATATAAGGAGATGGAAATTTTTGAGAAATCTAACGGTCTAGGCAGTGATCATTGATGGCCATTGGCAAAAAGAAAGCCAAGAAACTATTACATGCCCTGAGAGAAGTACACACCACTACCTCTCAAACAGCCTTGTAAGAAAATCTGACTGGAACCCAATTAAGCCTTTCCATTGAATCACGCATTCATGGGAAAAAGGGAACAGTTAAGCATGCCATGCCAATGCAGTCAGCAAAATCCAGACTGTACATCATTCCACATGACTAACGACTCAACTTCTTCCACAAATACATTGCAGGGGGAGGAGACTGAAGGGACATCTATAGGTTAAAAAGACACATATGGAGACCACCCTGGTAGTCCAGTGGTTAAGACTCCACACTCCCAAATGCAGGGGGCCCAGGTTCAATCCCTGGTCAGGGAACTAGATCCCACATGCCACAGCCAAATAAATTAAAAAAGAGAGAGACAAGTCCATATTGTATATGGATCCTGACTTGAAACACTGTTTCTCACTGGGAATACCTGAATACTAGCTACTTTGAGAGGAATTTTTTTTTTTTCTGGGCTACCCCAGGTGAAAGTGCCAAGTCCTAACTTAGACCACCAGGGAACTCCCAGTAAGCGATGATTTTTTTTTTTTTTAAAGATTTATTTATTTATTTATTTTGGGCAGGGGTCCGGTTGGGGACCCCTGCCCAAAATAAATTTAATTCAAAATCACTGAGTGTGGGGAGATGGATGGGAGGATGAACAATGGGTTTTGATACAGATGAATTTAATTCAAAATCACTGAGTGTGGGGAGATGGATGGGAGGATGAACAATGGGTTTTGATACAGATGAAAGAACTGTCCTGTTACTGGCTGAAGGTCTGTGATGGCCCCTGGAGGTTCACCATGCTATCCTCTATATAGCATGAGCATGTGAAATTTCCCACAACACAAAGTTAAAATGTAAAAGCAAATAAAAAACAATGGAAGGAAAGGACTTCCCTGGTAGTCCAGTGATTAAGAATCTGCCTTGCAACGCAGGGGACACAGGTTCGATCCCTGGATGGGGAACTAAGATCCCATATGCTTCAGAGCAACTAACCCACGTGCTGCAGTGACTGAGCCCTCCAGAGCCCATGCGCCACAGCAAGTCTGTGCACAGCCACAAAAGATCCCAGGTGATGCAACTAAGACCCGATGCAGTCAAATAAATGTTAAAAAACACACATATATAGGGCTTCCCTCAGTGGTAAAGAATCTTCCTGCCAATGCAGGAGACATGGATTCGGTCCCTGGTCCAGGAAGATTCCACACACCGCAGAGCGACTAAGTCTGTGCGCCACAACGACTGAGCTTGTCCTCAAGAGCCTGGGAGCCACAACTACTGAAACCATTGAGCCAAGAGCTTGTGCTCTGCAATGGGAGAAGCCACTACAATGAGAAGCCTGCACACCACAACTGCAGAAGAGCACCTGCTCACCGCAACTAGGGAAAAGCCCCTACAGCAACGAACACCCAGCACAGTCAAAAAAATAAATAAAATTTAAAAAAGGAACAACAATGGGCTTCCCTGGTGGTCCAGTGGGTAAAGACACTGTCTTGCAGTGCAAGGGGCGCTGGTTCAATTCCTGGCCTGGGAAGATCCCACATGCCGCGGAGCGACTGGACCGATGTGTCCAATTACCGAGCTGGAGCTGTGGAACGCATGCGCCCAGAGTCGGTGCTCTGCGATGGGAGGCCCACACGGGCCAAAGAACAATGATGGATGAAAATAGACAAATGAAAGACCAATAGAAGTAGCCCGCCTGCTACCCTCCCCCCCCACCCCCCCCCCCAAAAATAAATAAAAAAATCTTAAAAAAAAAAAAAAAAAAGGAACAACGGAAGGGAGGAATTAAAACAGAAAAAAAAGAAGAGGAGGGATGGATTGGGAGTTTGGGGTTAGGGGATACAAAGTATTATATACAGGATGGATAAACAACAAGCTCCTACTGTATAGCACAGGGAACTATATTCAATATCCTGTGATGAACCATTATAGAAAAGAATATACAAAAGAATGTATATGTGTATGACTGAGTCACTCTGCTGTATAGCAGAAAATAACACAACATTGTAAATCAACTATATATGAATAAATGAATAATCTTTCCCGTTCTTCCCACAAAACTTCCACGTGTATCCATTGAAGGCATGAGACGAAAAGATATTCCATGCTAGCCCCAGAGCCCATGCGCCCCCCAGCCAAGTCTGTGCACAGCCACAAAAGATCCCAGGTGATGCAACTAAGACCCGATGCAGTCAAATAAATGTTAAAAAACACACATATATAGGGCTTCCCTCAGTGGTAAAGAATCTTCCTGCCAATGCAGGAGACATGGATTCGGTCCCTGGTCCAGGAAGATTCCACACACCGCAGAGCGACTAAGTCTGTGCGCCACAACGACTGAGCTTGTCCTCAAGAGCCTGGGAGCCACAACTACTGAAACCATTGAGCCAAGAGCTTGTGCTCTGCAATGGGAGAAGCCACTACAATGAGAAGCCTGCACACCACAACTGCAGAAGAGCACCTGCTCACCGCAACTAGGGAAAAGCCCCTACAGCAACGAACACCCAGCACAGTCAAAAAAATAAATAAAATTTAAAAAAGGAACAACAATGGGCTTCCCTGGTGGTCCAGTGGGTAAAGACACTGTCTTGCAGTGCAAGGGGCGCTGGTTCAATTCCTGGCCTGGGAAGATCCCACATGCCGCGGAGCGACTGGACCGATGTGTCCAATTACCGAGCTGGAGCTGTGGAACGCATGCGCCCAGAGTCGGTGCTCTGCGATGGGAGGCCCACACGGGCCAAAGAACAATGATGGATGAAAATAGACAAATGAAAGACCAATAGAAGTAGCCCGCCTGCTACCCTCCCTCCCCACCCCACCCCCCAAAAATAAATAAATAAATCTTAAAAAAAAAAAAAAAAAGGAACAACGGAAGGGAGGAATTAAAACAGAAAAAAAAGAAGAGGAGGGATGGATTGGGAGTTTGGGGTTAGGGGATACAAAGTATTATATACAGGATGGATAAACAACAAGCTCCTACTGTATAGCACAGGGAACTATATTCAATATCCTGTGATGAACCATTATAGAAAAGAATATACAAAAGAATGTATATGTGTATGACTGAGTCACTCTGCTGTATAGCAGAAAATAACACAACATTGTAAATCAACTATATATGAATAAATGAATAATCTTTCCCGTTCTTCCCACAAAACTTCCACGTGTATCCATTGAAGGCATGAGACGAAAAGATATTCCTAAGAACAGATCTTTCCATAGATAAGGAATCTTTAGTTGGGATGTGACTTGGGACAGAGATCAAGTAACCAAATTCAACCTATTACAGTTGCCTAAATGTAATAACACCACAATACTCAACAATCAAAAGTGGGAGACAGAGAGGGTGGATGCAAAGCTAGGTTCACCTAATGGGAGATGACCTGGTCCTAAAAGCCACGGTGAGTCACACACAGCAACTGATCACTTGAAATGCGGTTTGTTGAAACTGAAGTGTGCTCTGAGCATCAAATACACACCAGGCTGAGAGCCTTCACACAGGAAAAATTTTAAATAAATCGTTACTATTTGTGGATATGCTGAAATGATAGTATCTTGGACACTTTAGAGTAAAACGTATCACTAAATTTCTTTCACTTGTTTCTTGTTTATAAAATTCAGATACTAGAAAATTTGAGGCACGCGCTATATTTCTATGGGACAGCAGTGGTCTGCACTTGGATGAACTTCCTTTAAGCTTTCGATCCAGCAAAAGACAGTGGGTTTTTTCTGGCCTCATAGCCCACCTTGCAGATCTTTCTTTCCCTACCAGGGATCAAACCTGAGGTCCCTGCAGTGGAAGTGAGGAGCCCTAACTGCTGGACCACCAAAGAAGTCCCAAAAGAGAGTGTTCTGACTGCGAGGAGTGACCAGGAGAGATGGCCCTGCGCTTTGGCTACTAATCTCTCCCACCCCATACTGAGCAGCAGCGCGCCAGAAAGGACAGGGAGATTGTGACCCTGGCAGATCCCACAGGCCCGCAGCTGCTCCGGGTGGAGTCCGCTAACTTCCTGCACACACCCTGTGGTATCAGAGGATCTAGGCAGATGCAGTTCTGAAGGCCCAGCTGACATTTCCTAGGGTCACCCAACTGTGCAGGGGAGGACAACAGGTTCCCTTCTCACCTGATTAAATATTTATTTTACTAAAAGGAGAGAAGAGAATGGGAAAGTTTAACCCGTAACTGATCAGATCCCAAGAGACAAGAAAGACGGGAGGAAAAGCAATGTTTAAAAAGATACTGGCTGTGAGGCAAGGGGCAGAAAAGGAGTAGGAGATGAAGAGGTACAAACTATTATGTACAAAATAAATAAATCACAAGGATACACTGTGCGTGTGCGCTAAGTCACTTCAGTTGTGTCCGACTGTAATCCTATGGACCACAGCCAGGCTGGCTCCTCTGTCCATTGGATTCTCCAGGCAGGAATCCTGGAGTGGGTTGCCAGGCCCTCCTCCAGGGGATCTTCCCGACCCAGGGATAGAACCGCGTCCACACAGGGAATACAAACAACAGTTCACATTTAAGAGGAATGCAGGGCCTCCCCTGGCTGTCCAGTGGCTAGGATTCTGTGCTTTCACTGCAGAGGATGCGGGTTCAGTCCCTGGTGGGGAAACTAAGATTCCACAAGATACGCGGTTCAGCCAAAAGAATAGTAAAGCAAATAAAATAACATAAAGGCATTTAAAAAATAAAAGTGGGACGGAAGCAAAACACCAGTCAGTAATGAGCAGGGAAGGCAGAAGGGGTAGGGCGACAGAGGGATTAAAACATTTTAAGTGCTTAAAAGTCTGTGTATTACTTGAGACGGGTTAAATAGTAAGTTTAGATGTGACACTAAATAGATGAGATAAAATTTGGAGGACAAATCCAAAAGAATGGAGTACAAACTCCAAACAATTAGAGAGGGGAAAAAAATGTTGTAAGAAAAATCAAAGGCAAGATGAATAAGACACAAGACAAACAGAAAATTAAAGATGGCCAAAAAGTCGAAATGTCCCAGTAATCACAGTGAAGATAAATGAATAAAAATTATAAATTAAAGGGCAGAGAAATTCAACTGGAAAACAAATTTTCAAAAAAAAAATTAAAGAATGGCAATAAAGTGATTAATAGGTAAAACCTGCACACACCCTGTGGTATCAGAGGATCTAGGCAGATGCAGTTCTGAAGGCCCAGCTGACATTTCCTAGGGTCACCCAACTGTGCAGGGGAGGACAACAGGTTCCCTTCTCACCTGATTAAATATTTATTTTACTAAAAGGAGAGAAGAGAATGGGAAAGTTTAACCCGTAACTGATCAGATCCCAAGAGACAAGAAAGACGGGAGGAAAAGCAATGTTTAAAAAGATACTGGCTGTGAGGCAAGGGGCAGAAAAGGAGTAGGAGATGAAGAGGTACAAACTATTATGTACAAAATAAATAAATCACAAGGATACACTGTGCGTGTGCGCTAAGTCACTTCAGTTGTGTCCGACTGTAATCCTATGGACCACAGCCAGGCTGGCTCCTCTGTCCATTGGATTCTCCAGGCAGGAATCCTGGAGTGGGTTGCCAGGCCCTCCTCCAGGGGATCTTCCCGACCCAGGGATAGAACCGGCGTCCACACAGGGAATACAAACAACAGTTCACATTTAAGAGGAATGCAGGGCCTCCCCTGGCTGTCCAGTGGCTAGGATTCTGTGCTTTCACTGCAGAGGATGCGGGTTCAGTCCCTGGTGGGGAAACTAAGATTCCACAAGATACGCGGTTCAGCCAAAAGAATAGTAAAGCAAATAAAATAACATAAAGGCATTTAAAAAATAAAAGTGGGACGGAAGCAAAACACCAGTCAGTAATGAGCAGGGAAGGCAGAAGGGGTAGGGGCGACAGAGGGATTAAAACATTTTAAGTGCTTAAAAGTCTGTGTATTACTTGAGACGGGTTAAATAGTAAGTTTAGATGTGACACTAAATAGATGAGATAAAATTTGGAGGACAAATCCAAAAGAATGGAGTACAAACTCCAAACAATTAGAGAGGGGAAAAAAATGTTGTAAGAAAAATCAAAGGCAAGATGAATAAGACACAAGACAAACAGAAAATTAAAGATGGCCAAAAAAAGTCGAAATGTCACAGTAATCACAGTGAAGATAAATGAATAAAAATTATAAATTAAAGGGCAGAGAAATTCAACTGGATTTTAAAAATTTCAACTATTGTTATTTTCAAAAGACTTAAAAGGAATATATTCTAAGGAAAGTAAAAAGAAAAGCAGTGGAAATGAATTAATAGGTAAATATTAACTAAAATAAAGCTGGCAGGGCTATGTTAATATCATAAGCTTTAAGAGAAAATTAGGGCTAAGATGGACCATATAGTAATAATGTTTCAAGTTACAAGATCTTATGATTCTAAGCATTCAAGAATTTAGATAAAACAGGCTGAAACGACATAAAGCAAGCTTTGATAAAACTGCAGTGAAGAAAGTGATAAATTTATGAATTTCAAAACCTCTCTCTCAACTACTGATAAGTATACAAAAAAAAAAATCAGTAAATATATAGGTGGAACATTTTCAGAAGTTTATCATGCCTTAGGCCAAGGCAAATCTAAACAAATTTCAAAAATTTCTCAAATGTCAAATTTTTAATACCAAAAGGCCACATTTTCCACCTACAATGTATTTCTTAGGCATTAGTAACAAAAAGATAAATAAGAAAACTACTTTTGGAAATTTTAAAACACTCTTCTAAAAAATGAATTAAGGGGCTTCCCCGGTGGTCCAGTGGGTAACGACACTGCCTTCCAGTGCAAAGGTGCTGGTTTGATCCCTGGTCTGGGAAGATCCCACGTGCCGCAGAGCGGCTGGACCCATGTGTCCAATTACCTAGCCGGAGCTCTGGAGCGCATGTGCCCAGAGCCGGTGCTCTGTGACAACAGAGGCTGCTACTATAGGAGGCCCACACAAGAACAAAGATGGATGAAAATAGATAAATGAAAGACCAATAGAAGTGGCCAAAAAAAAAAAAAGAATTGAGGAGAAAATAATTGAATTATAAAAATGCTCAGAACTAAATTAAAAAAAATGCTACATATCCATACCCAGAGAACTCAATAGAAGCAGTACTTACAATTTCATAGTTTTAAATCTTCCTGGATGTTTGTGCTGGAAAGTTCTATGATACTTTAAAGAAAGAGATTTATCTTCAAAAAATTAAAATTAAAGGGCAAAGAAATGTCACAGTAATCACAGTGAAGATAAATGAATAAAAATTATAAATTAAAGGGCAGAGAAATTCAACTGGATTTTAAAAATTTCAACTATTGTTATTTTCAAAAGACTTAAAAGGAATATATTCTAAGGAAAGTAAAAAGAAAAGCAGTGGAAATGAATTAATAGGTAAATATTAACTAAAATAAAGCTGGCAGGGCTATGTTAATATCATAAGCTTTAAGAGAAAATTAGGGCTAAGATGGACCATATAGTAATAATGTTTCAAGTTACAAGATCTTATGATTCTAAGCATTCAAGAATTTAGATAAAACAGGCTGAAACGACATAAAGCAAGCTTTGATAAAACTGCAGTGAAGAAAGTGATAAATTTATGAATTTCAAAACCTCTCTCTCAACTACTGATAAGTATACAAAAAAAAAAATCAGTAAATATATAGGTGGAACATTTTCAGAAGTTTATCATGCCTTAGGCCAAGGCAAATCTAAACAAATTTCAAAAATTTCTCAAATGTCAAATTTTTAATACCAAAAGGCCACATTTTCCACCTACAATGTATTTCTTAGGCATTAGTAACAAAAAGATAAATAAGAAAACTACTTTTGGAAATTTTAAAACACTCTTCTAAAAAATGAATTAAGGGGCTTCCCTGGTGGTCCAGTGGGTAACGACACTGCCTTCCAGTGCAAAGGTGCTGGTTTGATCCCTGGTCTGGGAAGATCCCACGTGCCGCAGAGCGGCTGGACCCATGTGTCCAATTACCTAGCCGGAGCTCTGGAGCGCATGTGCCCAGAGCCGGTGCTCTGTGACAACAGAGGCTGCTACTATAGGAGGCCCACACACGCCGAAGAACAAAGATGGATGAAAATAGATAAATGAAAGACCAATAGAAGTGGCCAAAAAAAAAAAAAAAGAATTGAGGAGAAAATAATTGAATTATAAAAATGCTCAGAACTAAATTAAAAAAAATGCTACATATCCATACCCAGAGAACTCAATAGAAGCAGTACTTACAATTTCATAGTTTTAAATCTTCCTGGATGTTTGTGCTGGAAAGTTCTATGATACTTTAAAGAAAGAGATCATTTCAATCTCAAAACTCTTTAAGAATAAAAAGAATGAAGAAATATTTCCTTCCTACCTTCTTCTAAAAATCCAATATGACTTTGGTACCAAAATCACCTGTAATAGTTTCCGATGTATAACACAGTGATTTAGCTATGTATATATGTTTATATATATATATATATTCTTTTTCTGATTATTATCCTTCATAGGTTATTCTGAAATACTGAATATAGTTCCCTGTCTTTATTGTTTATCTATTTTATATATAGTTTTGTGCATCTGTTAATCCCCAAATCCTAATTAATCCCTTCCCCCATGATAATTTTTTTTTAATGAAATACATGATTACCTCAATTGATTCTACAACTGCAGGAAAGAAAACCCACGTTCTTGATTGAAAATTAAACACCCGGGGGCTTCCCTGGTGGTCCAGTGGGTAAGGACACCGCCTTGCAGTGCAAGGGGCGCCGGTTCGATCCCTGGCCTGGGAAGATCCCACGTGCCACGGGGCGGCTGGACCGATGTGTCCAACTGCCGAGTCGGAGCTCTGGTGCACATGCGCCCAGAGTCGGTGCTCTGCGACAAGAGAGGCCACCGCGATGTCATGAGGCCCACATGGGCCAAAGAACAAAGATGGATGAAAATAGATAAATGCTCTGTGACAAGAGAGGCCACCGCGATGTCATGAGGCCCACATGGGCCAAAGAACAAAGATGGATGAAAATAGATAAATGAGGGCTTCCCTGGTGGTCCAGTGGGTAAGGACACCGCCTTGCAGTGCAAGGGGCGCCGGTTCGAGCCCTGGCCTGGGAAGATCCCACGTGGCGTGGAGCGGCTGGACCGATGTGTCCAATTACCGAGCCGGAGCTCTGGTGCACATGCGCCCAGAGTCGGTGCTCTGCGACAAGAGAGGCCACCGCGATGTCATGAGGCCCACATGGGCCAAAGAACAAAGATGGATGAAAATAGATAAATGCTCTGTGACAAGAGAGGCCACCGCGATGTCATGAGGCCCACATGGGCCAAAGAACAAAGATGGATGAAAATAGATAAATGAGGGCTTCCCTGGTGGTCCAGTGGGTAAGGACACCGCCTTGCAGTGCAAGGGGCGCCGGTTCGAGCCCTGGCCTGGGAAGATCCCACGTGGCGTGGAGCGGCTGGACCGATGTGTCCAATTACCGAGCCGGAGCTCTGGAGCGCATGTGCCCAGAGCCGGCGCTCTGCGACGACTGAAGACACCGCGATGAGAGGCCCACAGGAGCCAATGAACAAAGATGGATGAAAATAGATAAATGAAAGACCAATAGAAGTGGCCCGCCCGCCCCCTCCCTCCCCACCCCCAAAATATTAAACACCCCCCCCCCTGCCAATTCAATACCTATACATGATTTAAAAAAAAAAAAAAACATTTATTTTTTTTTTTTTGGGGTGGGGAGGGAGGGGGCGCGGGTGGATCCTAGGTGTCCCCTGCAAGGCGGTGTCCTTACCCACTGGACCACCAGGAAAGCCCCTAAACTTCTTTTCTTAAAGATAATATTTAACAATTTAAAGGGCAAATTCTAAAAGAATAAAGTCCGAATAATTAGAAAAAAAAACGCATGCATTACTTCTAGTAATTCCAAGCATTATTCTTCATAATTACTCGTAGATAAACATAGATTCATTCTTAGTAGGAATAACTACAATAATAACTCCTAGGACTTCCCTGGTGATACAGTGGATAAGAATCTGCATGCCAATGCAGGGAACATGGGTTCAATCCCTGGTCCAGGAAGATGCCACAATCCATGGAGCAACTAAGCCCGTGTAGCAAAACTGCTTGAGCCCTGTGCTCTAGGGCCCTCCAGCCGCAGCTGTGGAGCCCACGCACTCCACAGGAGAAGCCACTGTAACGAGAAGCCCGCGTACCACAGCAAAGAGTAGCCCCCCACTCGCCACACCAGGAGAAAGCCTGCTCACAGCAACAGAGACCTGGTGCAGCCAAAATAGATAAATAAGTCAATTAATTTAAAAAGACAATATGAAAAGAGTAAAAAGCTAAAACACTTTCTGAAAGCTATCTGCAATCTCTACAATCAACAAAAACTTACTAAGCAGCTATGTTAAGAACTCTTATAAGCCAAAAAGAAAAACACAAAACAACCCAAGTCTTAAAAGGTCAAATGTTGTGACAGACATTTTACAGAGAAGAAAAATTCGTATGGCTACTTAACAGTTAAATGATGCTCAGTCTCACTATCAGGAAAATGCCCCAATGAGACACCTATCAGAAGGGCAAAGATAGTCTGATCACATGTTGGAGAAAATATGACAATGAAGATTCTTATACACTGCACGTAAGGAATAAATGGGTCTCACCACTTAGGTCCCAGCAGGTTGAACACTAACATTCTCTAGAGGCAGCCTACCTCTACTTTCAAGAGAGACTTCTGATAAAACTTTTGATATATCTGTCTTCCCTTTGTGGCTTAGACAGTAAAGATTTAACTCTTCATAAAGCAGTGCTCACAGGAGTAAGAAACTGGAAGTAATCCAAATGTCCTGTTGCACAGTCACGTAATGTAACATGACATTACAGTGAAAAAGAATGATCCTAGGCGTCCCCTGCAAGGCGGTGTCCTTACCCACTGGACCACCAGGAAAGCCCCTAAACTTCTTTTCTTAAAGATAATATTTAACAATTTAAAGGGCAAATTCTAAAAGAATAAAGTCCGAATAATTAGAAAAAAAAACGCATGCATTACTTCTAGTAATTCCAAGCATTATTCTTCATAATTACTCGTAGATAAACATAGATTCATTCTTAGTAGGAATAACTACAATAATAACTCCTAGGACTTCCCTGGTGATACAGTGGATAAGAATCTGCATGCCAATGCAGGGAACATGGGTTCAATCCCTGGTCCAGGAAGATGCCACAATCCATGGAGCAACTAAGCCCGTGTAGCAAAACTGCTTGAGCCCTGTGCTCTAGGGCCCTCCAGCCGCAGCTGTGGAGCCCACGCACTCCACAGGAGAAGCCACTGTAACGAGAAGCCCGCGTACCACAGCAAAGAGTAGCCCCCCACTCGCCACACCAGGAGAAAGCCTGCTCACAGCAACAGAGACCTGGTGCAGCCAAAATAGATAAATAAGTCAATTAATTTAAAAAGACAATATGAAAAGAGTAAAAAGCTAAAACACTTTCTGAAAGCTATCTGCAATCTCTACAATCAACAAAAACTTACTAAGCAGCTATGTTAAGAACTCTTATAAGCCAAAAAGAAAAACACAAAACAACCCAAGTCTTAAAAGGTCAAATGTTGTGACAGACATTTTACAGAGAAGAAAAATTCGTATGGCTACTTAACAGTTAAATGATGCTCAGTCTCACTATCAGGAAAATGCCCCAATGAGACACCTATCAGAAGGGCAAAGATAGTCTGATCACATGTTGGAGAAAATATGACAATGAAGATTCTTATACACTGCACGTAAGGAATAAATGGGTCTCACCACTTAGGTCCCAGCAGGTTGAACACTAACATTCTCTAGAGGCAGCCTACCTCTACTTTCAAGAGAGACTTCTGATAAAACTTTTGATATATCTGTCTTCCCTTTGTGGCTTAGACAGTAAAGATTTAACTCTTCATAAAGCAGTGCTCACAGGAGTAAGAAACTGGAAGTAATCCAAATGTCCTGTTGCACAGTCACGTAATGTAACATGACATTACAGTGAAAAAGAATGAGCTACAGGAAGGATTTCCTTGGTGGTTCAGTGGCAAAGAACCTGTCTTGCAACGTAGGAGATACCAGTGTGATTCCTGGTTCCAGAAGATTCCATGTGCCATGGGGCAACTAATCCTGAGGAGCAGTAACTACTGAAGCCCACTCGTCCCTGAGCCCATGCTCTGCAACAAGAGAAGTCACCGCGATGAGAAGCCTATGTGATGCGACTGGAGAGCAGCCCCTGCTTGCCACAACTAGAAAAACCTCCCACACAGCAATGAAGATCCAATGCAGCCAAAATTAAACTTTTTTTTTAAACAGTGAGCTATAGCCATATGTCATCTAGAACAATAAGAGAAAAATTATGCATGAAATAATCCTGTGATTCTGCTTTAAGAACACTCAAAACCAAAACTAAATAGCTATTGTTTTGGCATATAATCTAATTGTATTTTTTTCCCACTTTCCTTTTTTTTTTTTTTTTGCGTGGCGCACAGGATCTTAGTTCACTGACAAGGGATCAAACCAGTGTCTCCTGCAGTGGAAACAAAGAATCCCAACCAGTGGACCCACGGAACACCCCATCACTCTATCATTCCCTATAGCCAAGGCATGATAAATATATTTAGGTCAATTAAGTGCCTCTATGTGAGAGACAGAGAGATGGGGTGAGGAGGAATTCAGACTTTGATGTCTGTTACTGCCAAGGTGTGTGGCAGCTTCATGGATATCTATATCATTCCAAGAATATAAAAGAAAATAAAGCAGACCAATAATGATGGCATGTGTGAATCAATAGTTGTAACGATTCCAATTCTGTGTACCTGGAGTCCGCTGCCACTGCACCGCCACCCCCTCCAACACACTGAACTAAACAGCACACAGGGGACTCCCTGGTAGTCCAGTGGTTAAGCATCCACCTTCCAATGTCGGGGATGTGGGTTCAATCCCTGATGGGAACTAAGGTTCTACACGCCATGGGGACTAAGCCCCTGAGCTGCCAGTACTGAGCCCGTGCTCTAGAGCCCAAGCACTGCATCAAAGACCAGCCCAGCCACCAAAACCAACAAGCAACAACAAGCACACAGGACTGCCCCTTTCCTCTTCCCGACACCCCTACCTGTGTCCGAGCATTGAGCAGCTGCTGGAAACTTTCAACCTCTTTGCTGTCATCGGCTGCCCGCTCCTGAGGGAAGACAGAGGGAAAGCTCAAGTCTGGGAAGAAGCTGCCCTTTACGTCAGAATGTCCCCTTCCTTCCACGCTCACTGCACGTAGCCAGACACCACGTCAGAGTCCAAGTATAAAACACCTAGTGAGGTCAACGTGATCTCTGCACTCGTGGAGCAAAGGCAGCAGTGGGGGAACCCGAGTTCTCCGGGGAGGGTGACGGGGAGAAGGGGCTTCTGGTACCATCAGCACACCCAGCATCATGTCGTAGTTGTTGATGAGAAACACGAGCTGCTCTTTCCTTGAGGAGAACTCTGCTGCCACCCGGAGGACAAAATTCTCTACCTCCACCTGAGAATAAAACCGAGAGGAGGTGACAGAAGCAGGCAAGGGCCCCCTCACACCTGGCCCCCTGCGGCAGCCCTGCGGCTGGGGAACCCCTCCTGCCGGCCCTCACCTGCAGCTGGCCCAGCAGCTGCATCGTCCGTTCATTGGGAATCGTCTGATTGATGCTGACGAGAGCTGAGGAGAACTCTGCATATCGGCGTGTGATCTGGGATAAAGACGGTGCAAAGAAAATTCATGCCAACCCCCTGGTTCACCCCACAAACACCCCCGCCCACCTCCCTCACAGCCGGCCAACCAGCATCTGGGTGACTCCCACCTCCAGGCCCTCCCACTACAGTGCCCTTCCACCCTCCCAGACTGCCACTCGCACAGCGTGGCTGCACCTGCAGTCAGGCGCACGGATACAGCCGTGGAGCCGAGGGACCCTCAGCCCTGCTTTTCAACCGTCCCATCGCCCCTGCCCATTCTCACATAGTGAGGCCGAGTGTCCAGCCCCGAGGCGCTAGTGGTTAAGCATCCACCTTCCAATGTCGGGGATGTGGGTTCAATCCCTGATGGGAACTAAGGTTCTACACGCCATGGGGACTAAGCCCCTGAGCTGCCAGTACTGAGCCCGTGCTCTAGAGCCCAAGCACTGCATCAAAGACCAGCCCAGCCACCAAAACCAACAAGCAACAACAAGCACACAGGACTGCCCCTTTCCTCTTCCCGACACCCCTACCTGTGTCCGAGCATTGAGCAGCTGCTGGAAACTTTCAACCTCTTTGCTGTCATCGGCTGCCCGCTCCTGAGGGAAGACAGAGGGAAAGCTCAAGTCTGGGAAGAAGCTGCCCTTTACGTCAGAATGTCCCCTTCCTTCCACGCTCACTGCACGTAGCCAGACACCACGTCAGAGTCCAAGTATAAAACACCTAGTGAGGTCAACGTGATCTCTGCACTCGTGGAGCAAAGGCAGCAGTGGGGGAACCCGAGTTCTCCGGGGAGGGTGACGGGGAGAAGGGGCTTCTGGTACCATCAGCACACCCAGCATCATGTCGTAGTTGTTGATGAGAAACACGAGCTGCTCTTTCCTTGAGGAGAACTCTGCTGCCACCCGGAGGACAAAATTCTCTACCTCCACCTGAGAATAAAACCGAGAGGAGGTGACAGAAGCAGGCAAGGGCCCCCTCACACCTGGCCCCCTGCGGCAGCCCTGCGGCTGGGGAACCCCTCCTGCCGGCCCTCACCTGCAGCTGGCCCAGCAGCTGCATCGTCCGTTCATTGGGAATCGTCTGATTGATGCTGACGAGAGCTGAGGAGAACTCTGCATATCGGCGTGTGATCTGGGATAAAGACGGTGCAAAGAAAATTCATGCCAACCCCCTGGTTCACCCCACAAACACCCCCGCCCACCTCCCTCACAGCCGGCCAACCAGCATCTGGGTGACTCCCACCTCCAGGCCCTCCCACTACAGTGCCCTTCCACCCTCCCAGACTGCCACTCGCACAGCGTGGCTGCACCTGCAGTCAGGCGCACGGATACAGCCGTGGAGAGCCGAGGGACCCCTCAGCCCTGCTTTTCAACCGTCCCATCGCCCCTGCCCATTCTCACATAGTGAGGCCGAGTGTCCAGCCCCCCGAGGCGCTGAGGGTCAGTGCTGCGGACACTCTGGACATTCATCTCCAGGATCCGTTCAAACCGTGGCCACAGCAAGGCAAGCACCTGTTCCCAGTACCTTGATCAGAATCAGAATCAGAATCAGCCATCTTGCAAGGAATGTCCAGGGTAGGGTGGGGGGAGGAGCATGTGTGGGGGCTGGAACCCTGACCGCGGGTGACCGCCAGTGGAGAGAGGAATGGGTATGAGAGGTGAGTCTGGAAACAGCAACACTGCCTCGAGGCAGACAAATGGGAAGGAGGTCAACAGTTCAGGTCAGGGGGAGCCCACAGGTCCGGGTAGGCTTGTGCAAGACCCAGAGTTCAAGGCCAGCAGGGCATCAAGGACCAGAACCTGACCTGTCCAGGGCAGGCACGTCCCTCTTGGCTGTGATGTTGCGGAATCGGAGGACTATGTGGATACAGAGAAAGACAGCAATGGCGTCGTAACAGTCGACGAGGTAGGACTCCAGGTGTTTCTGTGATTTAGGAACAGGTCGGGGATCGGAAGAGACTGTTACTGTTACTGTGTTGTTCCCAGTGATCACGGACAGATGCCTGTGCTCCTTTGGGGACCTGACAACTGGCGCTAAATGGAGAGATCTAAACGGAAAATGCTCCTCCTTCCCTGTCCAGCAGCCACTCAGGTGGTCCTGGGGCCTTCTCACCTGATCTATGATCACAATTCCATCACAGCAGAATTTAGAGCCGGGCACCCAGATTTCGGGGCCCCTGAGTTTCCAGGCGCCATCGCCTGGGTGTGAATCAGGAGCGGATGCCTCAGGGACCCCAAGCTTTGATGGTCTGTGGGGAGTCACCCTGGGAGGATGAGGCTCACGCATTTTAGGAGGGAATCCTGGTTTCAGTTCCCCCAGGGCTGGGACCTCATGGCGGTGCTGACAAGGACTGGGGACAGAGTCCAAAAGCCCAGGAGCAAGGGAGCTCACCAGGGTCATGCTGAGCGTGCGGCCCATGACAGCGTGGAAGAGGTCATGCGCAGCCGGGCCAGACACCATAAAGAATTCACAGATGAACAGGTATTCCCGGCAGGAGTTGTCCAGGAGGGCGTAGTGCTGGCTGCGGAAGAGGGCCTCGAAGGGATACTGGGATGGGAGGCGAAAGGAGACAGTCGGATGGACCCGGCTCTACCTCTCCGTGAATGCAGCTGGGACATCAGCTCAGCGGGGTACTGGTGGCTCAGAAGACCCTCCCCGTTGACCCTCGTTCAGGCTGCAAAAGAGCCTCCTCAACGGGTACTAAAGGGCGGATGGAGGGAGAGGCCTCGAGGAGCGCCCACCCCACCCCCCGCCACCGCCCAGGCCTCCACCGCCGCGCCTGCCTGATGAACTGTCCCCCACCTCGGCCAGTCCCGCTGCACCCCAAGTCAATGGTCCAGCCCTGGCCTCATCACAGAGCACCGGGGTGACTAGACAAGGGGACCCCATGCGAGCCTGCACCGGGGGAGCTCTGCCCTGAGGTCTGTGTGCAGAGTGCCTCACGCCATGGTGAAGGCCTGCGCCTCCTCCTACCCTCTGCTCTCCCCGCTGGGCGGTGTGCGGCACGAGGATAGGGGCTTCCAGTTCTGTGGGGGAGATGACAGAGCCCCTGTCCCAGTGTGAAGATGGTGTTCCTGCTGCGGAGGGAAGGCTTGGAGAAGAACCGTGAAGGGTCAGAGTCAAGGGAAGATCACAAGTGCAATGAAAGATCAAAGACTCAGGACCTCCAGGGGCCCCCAGCAGCCAGACACAGCCTCGGGGCCCCACTTCCCCAGTCCTGGGGCCCCACTTCCCCTGACACCTGTGAAGGGCTCCAGGGAGCTGTTACACCCCCTGACATCACAGGCACAACTCAGTGTCAGGATGATCTGTGCATGCTTCTGGGGAGGGAGGCCCCCGTCTTGATCTCATTCTCAACGTTTCAGTTCCCCAGGGCTGGGACCTCATGGCGGTGCTGACAAGGACTGGGGACAGAGTCCAAAAGCCCAGGAGCAAGGGAGCTCACCAGGGTCATGCTGAGCGTGCGGCCCATGACAGCGTGGAAGAGGTCATGCGCAGCCGGGCCAGACACCATAAAGAATTCACAGATGAACAGGTATTCCCGGCAGGAGTTGTCCAGGAGGGCGTAGTGCTGGCTGCGGAAGAGGGCCTCGAAGGGATACTGGGATGGGAGGCGAAAGGAGACAGTCGGATGGACCCGGCTCTACCTCTCCGTGAATGCAGCTGGGACATCAGCTCAGCGGGGTACTGGTGGCTCAGAAGACCCTCCCCGTTGACCCTCGTTCAGGCTGCAAAAGAGCCTCCTCAACGGGTACTAAAGGGCGGATGGAGGGAGAGGCCTCGAGGAGCGCCCACCCCACCCCCCGCCACCGCCCAGGCCTCCACCGCCGCGCCTGCCTGATGAACTGTCCCCCACCTCGGCCAGTCCCGCTGCACCCCAAGTCAATGGTCCAGCCCTGGCCTCATCACAGAGCACCGGGGTGACTAGACAAGGGGACCCCATGCGAGCCTGCACCGGGGGAGCTCTGCCCTGAGGTCTGTGTGCAGAGTGCCTCACGCCATGGTGAAGGCCTGCGCCTCCTCCTACCCTCTGCTCTCCCCGCTGGGCGGTGTGCGGCACGAGGATAGGGGCTTCCAGTTCTGTGGGGGAGATGACAGAGCCCCGCGTTCCCAGTGTGAAGATGGTGTTCCTGCTGCGGAGGGAAGGCTTGGAGAAGAACCGTGAAGGGTCAGAGTCAAGGGAAGATCACAAGTGCAATGAAAGATCAAAGACTCAGGACCTCCAGGGGCCCCCAGCAGCCAGACACAGCCTCGGGGCCCCACTTCCCCAGTCCTGGGGCCCCACTTCCCCTGACACCTGTGAAGGGCTCCAGGGAGCTGTTACACCCCCTGACATCACAGGCACAACTCAGTGTCAGGATGATCTGTGCATGCTTCTGGGGAGGGAGGCCCCCGTCTTGATCTCATTCTCAACGTTTCAGTCCCACAGAAAAAAGGCAAGCAGCAGTGCCTCGGAGGCGGGAACCAGAAGCCGTCCTGCTCCGGCCCCAGCAGGGGGCCCTCCACTCCAGGATATCTTTCTTGGCTGTATCTTCCACACCCATCAGGTCATCCTTCTCAGCGACTTCCTCATACTAAAGGGGAGGGGAGAGAGAACTGGGAACCATCGCTGCCAAAGCGCAACAAACAATGTCTGTTTTTACCATCCCTCCTCCCAGCTCAGGCGCCCAGAGCACCTCTCCCTGCACGGCCTCACCTGCACCTTCATGAGCCGCCCCAGGTACGAGCGGTAGTACGACAGGTAGATCTTGCTCAGTGTCTCCACGTACTCGTCCCTGATTTCCTTCGCGGTGGCGCGTTCGTTGCCCAGCAGGAACTGATAGAAGAACCTGGAGGGGCCAGGGACCAGTCATTCTCCCGCCAGCCCCAGATGCCTGGCCTCAGGTGGGGCTGCTCACGAGCTCCCCAGGGACACCAGCCCTTCCTCCAGGTGGCAACCTGTACTTCAGCAGGGCCGTCTGTGGGATCTGATAGTTGGTCATGGGTTTTCTGAAGGAATAAATCTTCTGAAGGATGAACTCTCGGATCTTCGTCACGGCCTAGACGTGGGGGGACCAAGCAGAGGGCGTGAAGCTGCAACCTTCTCACTGCCTGGAAGCACTGAGGGAAGGAATGAATGTCAACTCCAGGAAGAAGAGCAGAGAACACCTCTTCGGAATCTGTTAAGACTTTCAAGGGAACCCGGAGATGAGGATAAGCCCTGCCAGGTAAAGGCAGGGAGCAGTTCTTGGGGGAGGCGACAGTGAGCTCTGCCAGGGCGATCCAGGGTGGAGGCCTAAGGGAGACTGGTTCGAGTGGTTTCTAGGGTGTTCACCCCCACTTCCCACCTTGACCCGGAGCCGGTCGAGCACACCTCGGACGTCTGCACAGGCCGCTGTGCCTCTAGCCTCCTGCTCTCGGACGGCGGCTGCCTTAGCATCCAGCTCCTGCAGCTGCTCCAAGAACCGGGGCTCTGTAACTGGTGCCTCCAAAATGGCCCTGGGGTGCAGCGAGGGGTAAGATGGGTTAAACCCAGACACCCCTAGGCTCTAAACCACACCGGGCGCCCAGTTTGTTTCCTCTCCCTTCTGATACTGCATCACAGAGTCGGAACACAACGCACAGTTTCCCGCTCCTGGACACAGATATTCCCATCACCCACATAAGCCCTAGATCCCCTCTCTATGCCCGATCCCAGATGATTCCTATTCTTTGATGCCTGCACCAAGATAAGAAAAAGGTGTTCACCACTCATCACATTCTGGAAAGTGTGATAACCGGGAGCCAGGAGACCCATGTAGTAAGCAGGGGAGATCACTCCAGCCTATCTACTTGCTCTAACATCACTGTTGTTGTTCTGTCGCTAAGTCATGTCCGACTCTTTGCGACCCCATGGACTGCAGAAGGCCAGGCCTCCCTGTCCCTCACTACCTCCCGGAGTTTGCCCAAGTTCATGCCCACTGAATCGGTGATGCCATCCAACCATCTTGTCCTCTGTCACCCTCTTCTCCTTCTGCCTTCAATCCTTCCCCGCATCAGGGTCTTTTCCAGTGAGTTGGCTGTGCCCCCGTGGGACCTCTCCAATCTTTCCTTGAGGCGACAGAGACCTCAGAGAGAAGGTGCCAGCATCGTACACCCACAAGAGGCCGGGAGACTCACGTGACCAGAGCAGAGGGCACCACGAGGCCATCGACGAGCTCCCCGAGCTTCCCCCGCACGGCCTGGCGGTTCCGCAGCCGAATGTTCATGGCTCCGGACTGTTCCTGCAGTGTCCGGATCTCAGAGCTGATGGAGCTGAGATCACTCTGAAAGGCTCCCAACATCTGCTCCATGCGCTGGCGGAAGACAGAAATGCTGCTGAACAGCCACGGGGTTGGTACGGGACGCGTTTCTAGGTAAAGTCTCTAGTATCTATTCATCTGTGAGAGTGGTGGCTGATAGGAAAGAGGTACCCCAAAAACAAATGACAGAAGTCACGGCAGCAACACCAAAAAAGGTCGCCGGATCATCCTGAAAGTGACTCTAACTGTCCCTGCCCGAGGCTGATGACCTGAAGAATGGTCCCACAGGCCATGATCTGTGTGCTCAGGGTCACAGAGGGTCCCAGGGAGCGGCTACTAACCTCGAGGACAGCATCGCAGGCTGTGATCTGGTTGTGCAGAGATGCTATGTTCTCACTCTCTTGGATATCTGACTCACAACACGTCAAGGGGCCTCACCGTGAAAACAGACATCCTCAGATCCCCGCACGACCTCTCTCGTGTCTCCTTGAGGTGACAGAAACCTCAGAGAGAAGATGGCAGCCCCAGGTGTGCCGTCAGCACCACGCCCCACAAAAGGCCCGTTTTAATACTAGCACCCCTATCCTCTGCTGGAGGATACAATCCCGAATGGATTTCTGCTCAATCTGCTGTAGCTCCAGCTCCACCTGCTTTGAATAGTGACGGAGATCCACACCCTGGGAGAACAAAAATGGGACAGGGTCGGGAGGAAGTCAGTGAAGGGACACTGGAACAGAGACAATGAAGGACAGGGGAGCGAGACACCCGGGTGATCTCAAAAGCGCAAAAGTCTTTCCTCTTTTCTTTGAGGGGAGGGGTTGTGGAGGGGCAGATTAGTCTAGCGGAAAGCCTCACCGTTCTCAGAGCTTCCTTTACCAACTCATCCTCCAGGTTTGCCTGAATGTGAACTGCAAATAGAAGTTCATCACAAGGGTTTAGCTAGCTCTACAGCTGTCCTCACACTGAACATCCACACACCAATCCCTGCCCTAGTAATTGCAAACGCCCACGCCTCTCAGGTGACAGGACCACATACCCCCCACTTCCCAGCCATCACTCACCATCCACTTCATCCAGGATGAATTCATCAGAGGTGATGTCCAACTCTCCAATCTGCAAAGGCTCCTGAAGACCTGGCCCACTCCCCTGGAGAGGAACAGGTTATAGGAAAAAAGAGGAAGAACAAGAGACAATGGAAAAATCGCCAATCCTTCAGGTGGGGGAGAGGGGTATTCACTACCTGTGGGGAACCACAGGCAGACACTGAGTCCACAAAACTCCAGAAGCTTCATACTGTCTCCACCTTCTAATTGGGACTGATGGACAGGGAATATGACAAGGAAACAGGCAACCCGCGAAGGGCAGAGGTGACCAAGTGAGGGAAAACAGGAGATGCAGACGGCAGAGCTGAACGTGTAGTTGGATTTAGGATCTCTAGGCTCCTGCTATGGTAGATGTTCTATCACCATCCCTCTGGGAAGCCCCAGCCTTTCTAGAAATGCCAGCTAACACACAGTGTTTACCTACCTGCCAGGCGCCATCTTACATATTTTCATTCACCCAATCCTAACCCACAACCTATACAATAGATCTTATTTTTTTTCATCTTTTAGGTGGGCAAGGTAATGGCCTACAGAGACTAGTTAAGTTGCCCGAAGTCACAGTGTCAGCTTGAGCTAGAGCCCAAGCAATCTGGCTCCGGAGGCCATATTTCTAGACTTTACACTGCCTCTCTATTCTGCCCAAACATCTGAAGGCTAACTGAAATTGTGGCCCCAGACTCTGAGTCTCGGCCATTCTGGGAGCATCACTGGTAGCAGCCGAGTTCCCAACCTTGGGCCTACACCCAGCCCGGGCCTTTCTGACGTGAGGAGGCCGGACAAAACTCTTTAGAACAGCCCTACTTCTCACCAGCGGGCCCTCCTCCTCCTCCACATCTGAGGCTCCGGCCCGCAACACCAGCTCCCGAGCAGCTGCCGCCATGGTCGCAGCAGCAGCCATTCCGCGCAGCCTCACTTCCGGCAGCTGTCAGTCAGGTGAATCTGTTCCCCGGAATGGAACTACAAGTCCTGGAGTGTCTTGCACCGCGCGAAATCGCTCCCAGATATTTGTTAGCCTCCAGTCTTTCCCCTTTCAGCTCTAATCGCTTCACCCAAGTGTAAATGGTGACTGGAATTCTTAAGCACGATCTCAACTCGGAACCTTCGTTGCTCCTACGCAGAAGACCATTTCGAACTGTAAAAAAAACAAATCGCACCGGAAGTCGTGGCGCCCAACTCAGAATCTTGCGAAGTTTCCGGAAGCGCCGTTCCAGATAGTCCCGCCCCTTCCGCCTGGAGTCAACATAAGGCCGTTGCGTCACTTCCGCTCTCTCTTCCACTGCAGGCCTACACGCCGCTTCTGTGAGGCCGCCATGGTAAGACTGGAATCAGTGCGGGGATCTGGCGACATCGGGACCGGGGCAGAGAAGCTGTTGCTGTTAGGGGGTTAGAAATGTCCCGTCTTGAGGGTCTGCAACTTTCTGGGTGGAGCCTTGGATCGCGCCCCTGAATAAGGACGGCTAAAGCCCTCCAGTTTTGGGGAGTGAGGCCGGAGGAAGTTACTTTCCGGGCGCTGGAAAGATTTGAATAT
Source organism: Tragulus kanchil (assembly GCA_022376925.1). NCBI lineage: Eukaryota > Metazoa > Chordata > Mammalia > Artiodactyla > Tragulidae > Tragulus > Tragulus kanchil. The sequence continues at coordinate 69,544,517 of JAIOJX010000005.1, read as the reverse complement.
GTGTGGGGACCTCGGCCCCCGCCACTCAGAGTGTACTTTGGGAAAGGGCCGGAAACGCTTTTTCCCGGAGGTTGCGTTTTCCCATCCCTGAGCATTTTATGTTCCCGCCGTCTGCAGGATTGAGGAATTGTGTGGTGAAGATCTGACTGGGGTTCTTGCGCCCTGTCTGACAAGCTTAACGTTCGTGATTGAGGTTACGGTTTGATGGTCGTTCACTGTCTCTGGTTTCTTTCCCAATCTCTCAGTCTCTAGTAATCCCTGAGAAGTTCCAGCACATTTTGCGAGTACTCAACACCAACATCGATGGGCGGCGGAAAATTGCCTTCGCCATCACTGCAATTAAGGTAAAGTAGGATAAGGACTAGAGAGTGTACATGAAACTTGATTGTTAGCACTTGAGCTGAAAGTGAGGCTAGGTGAAGGAAGTCCCAATCAGATCACCTTGTCTGCTGGATTAAAAAAAAAAATGATTACGAGAGCAACCAGTCCCCTTACCACATTTGTCCCAAAAGTTAAGTGAGAAAAGCCGAAGAGTAGTCTCTGGTGAAGTCAAAATATTTCGCCTACGGAGTGAGGAAATTGGATAATTATATCTTTTGAAAGGTGAGTAGAAATGCCAAGAGATTCCGAGTGTGAAAAAATACTATAGTAGGGAGATGGCGAGGTGTCATGACTGGACACTATTTGGGTGCCAGAAGTGAACGTCATTGTCCTTTTACGTAGGATTTTGTGAATTACGTCAGTAAATGCAAGTTTTAACCAACCTTACTAACTCCCAGCCTTCCAGATGAGGATGGTATGCTTTTCTTTTCTTTTTTTTTTTATTGTGGAAGTGAGTAAATACTTGGTATTCCTACCAGGATGTCTACTCCCCCCACACCTCCAGTTTTCCCTGGGGACAGGAGCCCCCTTCCTCTTGTAGGTTGTTAAAAACAGCAAGTCAGCCCATCATAAGCTTTTCTTTGTAAGACCTATCACATTCACTTTTTTATTCTATAATTCAAGGACTGCTTTTTTTCTGCAAAACTAAGGCAGTGAAAAATATAAAGCAGGCTTACCTCATTTTATCAAGCTTTTTAGATAATGTGTTTTTTGTGGCAGTTCTTAAAGTCACTTTTCCAACATTTGCCCACTTGGTATCTGTCACATTTTGATGCAATGTTTTAAACATTTTCATTACAAAATTTGTTAATTCTGATCTGCGCTCAGTGACCTTTGTTTTTGCTACCACTGCAAAAAGATTGAGACTTTCTTAAAGCTCAGATGATGGTTAGCACCTGATAGTAATAAAGACTCTTGACTAAGATAGTATGGGTTTTCTGTTTTATTTTTTGTTTTTTTATTTTTTTTTTCTTAGTATGGGTTTTCTTAAGAGGCTATTGCTGCACCTGCTGGGGAGCCAAAATACCCAGTAGCTGCCTTTATTGCGATTCACTGTTGGGTGTGATCTGGAACTGAGCCTGTATCTCCAAGGTTGCTTGTTCTCTTTTTTAAAAGTTGCTAGAGGGCTTAGGTCAGATAGTGAACATAAAAGATGACCATGGTTAGTAGCATGCTTCTACTGAAACCCTTTCTCATTGCCCCTTTGAAATTAACTAATTAGGTTTTGGGGGTTTTTTTGGCCACTTCTATTGGTCTTTCATTTGTTTATCTTTGTTTTTTGGCCCATGTGGGCCTCCCATCGCAGTGGCCTCTCATCACAGAGCATTGACACATGCGTTCCTTGATAAGAATCTCTTAGGGAACCTCATGCAGTGCTCATCACTGAGAAGGATTATTTTAGAGATAGACAGGTACTGAGGTTTTGCATGCTGACTGTGTGGAAAGTCAGCGTTTGCTGGTTCTTCCTCTGGTGAGACAACCAAGTTTGGAGGTCTTTTATTAATGACCTGGAATGTGGGGTCGGGTAATGCTTAGAAATTGGAAGGGAGTTGTTGGGGAAGGAGGCTGAGTAGGAGAGGGCACTTACCCCAGAATTAAAGGAACAGGATTAATTGGGGAAAGTGAGGTGTTGAAGTTGACATAAACAGAAGAGGGTATTTACTGAGGTAATACACTCCTACAGGGCTATCCTTTGCCATGATCCCTTCTGTGTTTGTTTACTTTTGTATACTTTGGCTATAAATATTCCTTAAGGTCCTTTGTTTAACCCTTCCTCTAAATTGGGATAAGTATCATCTGTGGTTTGTTAGGAAACATGGTGGGAACAGGTCACAATGACAGAAAGGTACCCATTGGTTTTCAGAATGAAGTTAGTATCAACTTTGTGTTATATGGTCCAAGCCCTTGGATTACAGAGATGAGAAAATGGTTTCCTGTCATGTCCTCTTCTGGAGGAAGAAACCGAGTGTGGTTGGCTTGGGCCAGAATAAGGGGGTCTCGTTTAGAAAAGCCAATATCTACGTAGGTTACAAAAGTTTGACAGCAAAGGTAAATCTCAAACATAGTGTACTACCGTAAATATTTAAATTTGAGAGACACTTAGGCTTTTGTTTGTTTAAGAAGAAATAGCATTTCTCTTTACTCTGGATTCCACATTTCAAAAATTACATTGTCCGCATTTTCAATTAAGTGAGTTGAAAAAGGTCATCTTTTCTCTTCTTTATCTCAAAAAGAAGACAACTTTTAAGTTTCAAATACAAAACAGGAGGTCCACCACAGACATCAAACAAATAAGATTCCCCTTTTCTTGAAGTGCTTCAGGAATCAGGCGACTCTGGGCTAACACCAAGAATGGGCAGAGGGTACAGCTGGGAAAGCCTTTGCTTGTTGAATGGCATCACAGAAATGAGTAACCAATATTTCCACCTTGAATTAGGTTAGGTCTTGAGCTGCTTCTAGCCAATTGATGAGTGTTTAAGATTTTAAGTTTTGGTGCATATTGCCCTCAAGACTACTGGGTCCATCTTGTACTGACCAAGCTTGCTCGGAAATTCTTGAAACACTCTCTCAGTTCTGGATTCCAAACATCCTTGGTTTCCTTGTCTTGGGGCTGCATCACTCCAGTGTCTCGCCTTATCACATGGCCTTCTTGTCTCTGTGTCGTCTACTTTGGATTTAATCCACTATGGCTTCATTTTAACTACTTACAAATAAAGCCGTATTTGAGGCCCAGGAAAACATGAATGTGCTGGAACACTTCTCAACCAAGCACACAGTCCTTCACTATCGAAAGCTGTTTGCCTCATGAGTTTATTTTGCATAGGGATGCAATGACCTGCCCAGAGAACCTTCCTTTGCCATGATCCCTTCTGTGTTTGTTTACTTTTGTATACTTTGGCTATAAATATTCCTTAAGGTCCTTTGTTTAACCCTTCCTCTAAATTGGGATAAGTATCATCTGTGGTTTGTTAGGAAACATGGTGGGAACAGGTCACAATGACAGAAAGGTACCCATTGGTTTTCAGAATGAAGTTAGTATCAACTTTGTGTTATATGGTCCAAGCCCTTGGATTACAGAGATGAGAAAATGGTTTCCTGTCATGTCCTCTTCTGGAGGAAGAAACCGAGTGTGGTTGGCTTGGGCCAGAATAAGGGGGTCTCGTTTAGAAAAGCCAATATCTACGTAGGTTACAAAAGTTTGACAGCAAAGGTAAATCTCAAACATAGTGTACTACCGTAAATATTTAAATTTGAGAGACACTTAGGCTTTTGTTTGTTTAAGAAGAAATAGCATTTCTCTTTACTCTGGATTCCACATTTCAAAAATTACATTGTCCGCATTTTCAATTAAGTGAGTTGAAAAAGGTCATCTTTTCTCTTCTTTATCTCAAAAAGAAGACAACTTTTAAGTTTCAAATACAAAACAGGAGGTCCACCACAGACATCAAACAAATAAGATTCCCCTTTTCTTGAAGTGCTTCAGGAATCAGGCGACTCTGGGCTAACACCAAGAATGGGCAGAGGGTACAGCTGGGAAAGCCTTTGCTTGTTGAATGGCATCACAGAAATGAGTAACCAATATTTCCACCTTGAATTAGGTTAGGTCTTGAGCTGCTTCTAGCCAATTGATGAGTGTTTAAGATTTTAAGTTTTGGTGCATATTGCCCTCAAGACTACTGGGTCCATCTTGTACTGACCAAGCTTGCTCGGAAATTCTTGAAACACTCTCTCAGTTCTGGATTCCAAACATCCTTGGTTTCCTTGTCTTGGGGCTGCATCACTCCAGTGTCTCGCCTTATCACATGGCCTTCTTGTCTCTGTGTCGTCTACTTTGGATTTAATCCACTATGGCTTCATTTTAACTACTTACAAATAAAGCCGTATTTGAGGCCCAGGAAAACATGAATGTGCTGGAACACTTCTCAACCAAGCACACAGTCCTTCACTATCGAAAGCTGTTTGCCTCATGAGTTTATTTTGCGCATAGGGATGCAATGACCTGCCCAGAGAACCTTGGCCTGTGTCGCTTAGACTTTGTGAGCAACTGACAGTCTTGCCCCTTTCCGGCACCCTCACCTTGCTGCCTGGGTGCTACACTGACTCTGGGGGGAGATGGCTTCATCCTCCGCGATATATAAGTCAGGAGGTGCCACTCCTGGGCGCTGCAACATTGCCCAGCAGCAGCATTTACAACTACATGTGCTGAGTAACTTGGCCAAAGATTCTGCTTTCAGGGAGTATCTGCCTGAAGTTCTGTATTTGGTCCAGCCCTCCCCCTGAACAAAACTTTTCTCCCTTCAATTATTGGGCTTTTTTTTTTTTTTTTTTTTGGCCACTTTTATTGATCTTTCATTCGCTCATCTTTGTTCTTTGGCCTGTGTGGGCCTCTCGTCGCAAAGCACCGGCTCTAGGTGCTTGCGCTCCAGAGCTCTGGCTGGGTAGTTGGACACATCGGTCCAGCTGCTCCGTGGCACGTGGGATCTTCCCAGGCCAGGGATCCAACCAGCACCCCTTGCACTGCAAGGTGGTGTCCTTACCCACTGGACCACCAAGGAAGCCCTATTGGGCTTTGTATCTGGAAAAGTATGGGGTTATTTTGGGCCCTACCTTTGTGCTTTTTTGAACCATGGGCCTGTCTGTATGAATCATGTCCGAGTCTTTGCGACCCCATAGATTGTACCCTGCCAGTTCCTCTGTCCATGGGATTCTCCTGGCAAGAATACTGGAGTGGGTTGCCATGGTCTATAAAGGACACCCAAAAGATCAGATTTCTTTCTGAAACCTCTCCTTAGGGTGTGGGACGAAGATATGCTCACGTGGTGTTGAGAAAGGCAGACATTGACCTCACCAAGAGGGCAGGAGAGCTCACGGAGGATGAGGTGAGGACAAGGACTACTGGGTCCATCTTGTACTGACCAAGCTTGCTCGGAAATTCTTGAAACACTCTCTCAGTTCTGGATTCCAAACATCCTTGGTTTCCTTGTCTTGGGGCTGCATCACTCCAGTGTCTCGCCTTATCACATGGCCTTCTTGTCTCTGTGTCGTCTACTTTGGATTTAATCCACTATGGCTTCATTTTAACTACTTACAAATAAAGCCGTATTTGAGCCCCTGGGGAACACTTCTCAACCAAGCACACAGTCCTTCACTATCGAAAGCTGTTTGCCTCATGAGTTTATTTTGCGCATAGGGATGCAATGACCTGCCCAGAGAACCTTGGCCTGTGTCGCTTAGACTTTGTGAGCAACTGACAGTCTTGCCCCTTTCCGGCACCCTCACCTTGCTGCCTGGGTGCTACACTGACTCTGGGGGGAGATGGCTTCATCCTCCGCGATATATAAGTCAGGAGGTGCCACTCCTGGGCGCTGCAACATTGCCCAGCAGCAGCATTTACAACTACATGTGCTGAGTAACTTGGCCAAAGATTCTGCTTTCAGGGAGTATCTGCCTGAAGTTCTGTATTTGGTCCAGCCCTCCCCCTGAACAAAACTTTTCCCCCTTCAATTTTTGGGCTTTTTTTTTTTTTTGGCCACTTTTATTGATCTTTCATTCGCTCATCTTTGTTCTTTGGCCTGTGTGGGCCTCTCGTCGCAAAGCACCGGCTCTAGGTGCTTGCGCTCCAGAGCTCTGGCTGGGTAGTTGGACACATCGGTCCAGCTGCTCCGTGGCACGTGGGATCTTCCCAGGCCAGGGATCCAACCAGCACCCCTTGCACTGCAAGGTGGTGTCCTTACCCACTGGACCACCAAGGAAGCCCTATTGGGCTTTGTATCTGGAAAAGTATGGGGTTATTTTGGGCCCTACCTTTGTGCTTTTTTGAACCATGGGCCTGTCTGTATGAATCATGTCCGAGTCTTTGCGACCCCATAGATTGTACCCTGCCAGTTCCTCTGTCCATGGGATTCTCCTGGCAAGAATACTGGAGTGGGTTGCCATGGTCTATAAAGGACACCCAAAAGATCAGATTTCTTTCTGAAACCTCTCCTTAGGGTGTGGGACGAAGATATGCTCACGTGGTGTTGAGAAAGGCAGACATTGACCTCACCAAGAGGGCAGGAGAGCTCACGGAGGATGAGGTGAGGACAAGGAGGGGGCGGGCTTGCCTGGGGCGGGGACTAGATGAGGTGAGCACAGGAGGGGGCTGGGGTGGGCGCCCAGACCTGACCCTTGTCCTTCCTACCAGGTGGAACGTGTGATCACCATTATGCAGAATCCACGCCAATACAAAATCCCAGACTGGTTCTTAAATAGACAGAAGGACGTGAAGGATGGAAAGTACAGCCAGGTATGTGCCGAGATTGGAGAGCTTCAGGAGAAGTGGGGTGTCCTGTGGGAGTTCATCACAGTCACCCTCGTCTCCTCCATCCAGGTCCTGGCCAACGGTCTAGACAACAAGCTCCGTGAAGACCTGGAGCGACTGAAGAAGATTCGGGCCCACCGGGGGCTGCGCCACTTCTGGGGGTGAGTGGGCGCCCGTCTGTCTGTCTTTAGACTCACACTCCCATCTTTTCCCAGGCCTTTGTTTTGTACGGTGAATGACCTGTGACCTTTCTCTTTTTTTCACCTGCAGACTTCGTGTCCGAGGCCAGCACACCAAGACCACAGGCCGCCGTGGTCGCACCGTGGGTGTGTCCAAGAAGAAATAAATATGTGGGTGTTGTGTTAATAAATAGTTTATACAGTCGTGGCTTCCTTCTTGTGGTTCTTGGGGCGTATTTCTGGGGACATAGAATATGCTCACATTGGGCCCTGCTGGTCGTTTTCCCTTTCTGCTTGATCATCTCCCCTTCAGCTGCCCAGACAGACCATAACTTGGTCTTTTGTTTCCTTCAGTTTGCTGCTCCAGTTCTGTTTCACAGGCTCCATGGTGCGGCAGTTGCAGGAGCAGCAGTAGTGGTTGTGGACTCTGTTGCCTTATTTTGGGCCCTACCTTTGTGCTTTTTTGAACCATGGGCCTGTCTGTATGAATCATGTCCGAGTCTTTGCGACCCCATAGATTGTACCCTGCCAGTTCCTCTGTCCATGGGATTCTCCTGGCAAGAATACTGGAGTGGGTTGCCATGGTCTATAAAGGACACCCAAAAGATCAGATTTCTTTCTGAAACCTCTCCTTAGGGTGTGGGACGAAGATATGCTCACGTGGTGTTGAGAAAGGCAGACATTGACCTCACCAAGAGGGCAGGAGAGCTCACGGAGGATGAGGTGAGGACAAGGAGGGGGCGGGCTTGCCTGGGGCGGGGACTAGATGAGGTGAGCACAGGAGGGGGCTGGGGTGGGCGCCCAGACCTGACCCTTGTCCTTCCTACCAGGTGGAACGTGTGATCACCATTATGCAGAATCCACGCCAATACAAAATCCCAGACTGGTTCTTAAATAGACAGAAGGACGTGAAGGATGGAAAGTACAGCCAGGTATGTGCCGAGATTGGAGAGCTTCAGGAGAAGTGGGGTGTCCTGTGGGAGTTCATCACAGTCACCCTCGTCTCCTCCATCCAGGTCCTGGCCAACGGTCTAGACAACAAGCTCCGTGAAGACCTGGAGCGACTGAAGAAGATTCGGGCCCACCGGGGGCTGCGCCACTTCTGGGGGTGAGTGGGCGCCCGTCTGTCTGTCTTTAGACTCACACTCCCATCTTTTCCCAGGCCTTTGTTTTGTACGGTGAATGACCTGTGACCTTTCTCTTTTTTTCACCTGCAGACTTCGTGTCCGAGGCCAGCACACCAAGACCACAGGCCGCCGTGGTCGCACCGTGGGTGTGTCCAAGAAGAAATAAATATGTGGGTGTTGTGTTAATAAATAGTTTATACAGTCGTGGCTTCCTTCTTGTGGTTCTTGGGGCGTATTTCTGGGGACATAGAATATGCTCACATTGGGCCCTGCTGGTCGTTTTCCCTTTCTGCTTGATCATCTCCCCTTCAGCTGCCCAGACAGACCATAACTTGGTCTTTTGTTTCCTTCAGTTTGCTGCTCCAGTTCTGTTTCACAGGCTCCATGGTGCGGCAGTTGCAGGAGCAGCAGTAGTGGTTGTGGACTCTGTTGCCTTAGGCACGTGGAATCTTACCAGACCTGGACTGGGCCCTGTGTCCCTGCACTGACTGGTGTAATTGTAGCCACTGGATCTCCAGGGTAGTCCCAACGCTGTCCTAACCTTGATTAAAGCTATACTGTCAGCACTCCCCACTATCAGAAGCAACTTTTTACCTAGAGGTGCCCTCTCAAGGTGGGTAGGAGGGACGGGCAACACAATCATCCTTCAGATGGAGCCCTCGGAATTTTTAAGAGGCGGCGCTCCCTTGCTGGCTGGCAGGGTGTTCAGGCTTGTGCAGGTAGCTTTGCTGGTGGCAGCTTTAGTGAGTGTAAACCTTTACTGCCCTAAATATTTTGAAATTTGGGGGAAGATGCTGGTGGTGGTTACGCATAAGAGCTGAGCTCCGCCGCACGGGAAGGAGGGCGCTGGGGTCCGGCTGCATTAAGTTGGCCTGCTCCCGCTGAGGCCGTCAGCTCCTATGCTGCTTGCCGTTCTGCGGAAAAGCCCCGCTCAAACCGCAGCTCCCTGGGGTATGCGCAGCTTCCGGCGGCGGGGTTGCCGGGGACGCGCACGCTACGCCTTCGCGCGGGGCGGGGCGGAGGAAGACGCTGATTCGGCGGCTGACCATGGAGCGGGCTCTCGGCGGCCGCGCCGACAAGGTAACCCCCTCAGCTGCAGCCCAGGGCCCCCAGTCTCGGCACCCTCTACTCGGCCCGTCCCAGGCGTGGCTAGTTAGAGACCGCAGACACTGCGAGCATCTGAGAGCTGGACGCTCCGCCCTCTAACCATGCTAGAGACCGCAGACTCAGAGCATCTGAGAGCTGGACGCTCCGCCCTCTAACCATGCTCAAATCTTTCCCTCCAGGTGCCCTCTGACCTCACCGCACCATGCGCCTTAGCTTCTTCCGGCGCCTGCTCCTAGCCACCCTGCTGCTCGCGATTGTCTGGACCCTCTTTGGGCCCTCAGGCATCGGGGAGGAGCTGCTGAGCCTCTCACTAGCCTCCTTGCTCCCAGGCCCGGCCTCGCCCGGGCCACCCCTGGCTCTGCCCCACCTCCTGATCCCCAACAAGGAGGCCTGTGACGGTCCCGGCCCTCCTCCCTTCCTCCTGATCCTGGTGTGCACGGCCCCGGAGAACCTGAACCAGAGAAACGCCATTCGGGCCTCGTGGGGCCAGCTGCGCGAGGCCCGAGGGCTCAGGGTGCAGACCCTCTTTCTGCTGGGAGAGCCCGGCTTGGTGTCTGGCGAGAACGACCTGGTGCGGGAGTCAGCAACCTACAGGGACATCATGCAGGCTGCCTTCCAGGATTCCTACCGCAACCTCACCCTCAAGACCCTCAGCGGACTGAACTGGGCCGACAGACACTGCCCCGCAGCCCGTTACATTCTCAAGACCGATGACGATGTGTTCGTCAATGTCCCCGAATTGGTGTCGGAGCTGGTTCGGAGAGGAGGCCGCTGGGAGCAGTGGGAGATGAGTGTGGGGCCCCCGAGAAAGGCGAAGATTGGAGATGAAAAGTGGGACGGAAGCCCCACTTTGGGGAGCCGGCCGGCGCCTCTCTTGTACATGGGTCGTGTGCATTGGCGGGTGCACCCCTCTCGGACACCAGGGGGCAAACACCAGGTATCAGAGGCACAGTGGCCTCCCTCCTGGGGCCCCTTTCCCCCCTATGCCTCAGGCACTGGGTACGTGCTATCAGCTTCTGCTGTGCAACTCATCCTGAAAGTGGCCAGCCAGGCACCCCCTCTGCCACTGGAGGATGTCTTTGTGGGGCTAAGTGCCCGACGAGGGGGCCTCGCCCCAACCCACTGTGTCAAGCTGGCTGGTGCCACCCACTACCCCCTTGATCGGTGCTGCTATGGGAAGTTCCTGCTGACATCCCACAAGCTGGACCCCTGGGAGATGCAGGAAGCCTGGAAGCTGGTGGGTGGCTCTGACGGAGAAAGCACTGTGCCCTTCTGCTCCTGGCTCCAGGGAATCCTGGGCATCCTCCGATGCCGGCTAATAGCCTGGCTCCACAGCTGAGGGCCCAGCCAGCACCCTTACCGCCTTTTCCCCCAGGCCCAGTACAGGAGCCCGAGCTGGCTGCCCCACACCAGATGTCTGGGCTGTCACTGAAGACTGAGGGTTATGGGAGGAACCTACGGCCTGGCCTGCCAGCCCTAAAAAGGGTCATCAGGAAGAGCCGCACCCGCTGAACTGTTCTTTCCAGTCACGGCAGGGGAGGGGCATGCCCCTCAATAAATTTGTTTTTTTTCCTCTTTGAGTACAGCGTGGTCCTCACCAGGAGTCTGAGAATACAGTCCTGGGAAAGCCTGTGATTACCAGGACCTGCTGGATGGGAAGGACATTTCCAGGGACGTGGGAGAGGGAGGCCGGCTTTCTCTCTGGAGGAAGGCCTTAGGGAGCCAGCCGAGGCCACAGCAACCACAAGATGGTGGGGCTAGAGGGAAGGCACGACCTATTGCATCGGAGAGCAGTCTCAGGCAAGGAACACAGCCACAAAGGGTCCAGACACATTATCCAAAAACCCACCTTCCTTTTTAATACCGCTCCTCCCCTCCCCTCCTGTCCCCCCAACCCCCAGCCCGCCCCAACTTAGGAACCAGCTGTCCACCCACCCCTGGGGGGAAAGATGGCTCACTGCTCCTTTACAGGGAACAGGTCATGCCCCACAGGTGCTCTTGGAGGGAATGTTCCCAGCCACCCCCTCATCCCCTGACCCCGCGAGCCCGGCTCAGCGCACAAATCTGTCCAGGGCAGACGGCCGGGCCCCTGTGGGCTTGGGCTTCTCTTGCTTCTGCAGCTGCTGCTCAAGGCTCTGCCGGACTTTGTTCTGGGGTGGGGAGAAACGGGTGAGGTTACAAGTGGCAGGCTGGTGAGGTGAAGGGTCCCAGCAGATGGGCATAGCCCATGGGACGCCCATCCCATCCCCAGTGCTCCCTTACCCGGTGCTCCTCGTCCATGACCTTCCTCTTCCTCTTCACCAGACTTGCCGAGGAGCTGCGGCCCTTCTGCTTTGGCTTTGGCTGGAAGGGAGCCTTGGTGTCGGGATCATAGCCCTGAGGGAGGGGACGGGAGTGAAACCTGAAACAGCCTCCGAGGCAGGGAACTGCACTTCTGAGGGCGTGGTGGGGACAGCACGTGGGTGTGGAGGAGGCCCGGGCCCTTGGGGACCTGCTCCGCACCAGCCTCTCTATCCGTTCCTTCTTTTCCTGCTCCAAAGAGATGACATCAACCTCCGCCAGGGCTCGTGGATCCAGACAGATGAGTTCCGCAGGTACCTGGATGTGACACGGGGAGAAGGACGGGTCAGGAGCCACAGGAAGGTGACACCAGAGGGCGGAACCAGAGCTGCCGCTGAAACCCACTCTCCCAAGACCCCGCCCCAAACCGCGGGCAGGTGGCCCCCCAAAAAGGCTGCCTCCACCCGGGCTGTTTCCGGCTCCTGGAGGAAGGCCTTAGGGAGCCAGCCGAGGCCACAGCAACCACAAGATGGTGGGGCTAGAGGGAAGGCACGACCTATTGCATCGGAGAGCAGTCTCAGGCAAGGAACACAGCCACAAAGGGTCCAGACACATTATCCAAAAACCCACCTTCCTTTTTAATACCGCTCCTCCCCTCCCCTCCTGTCCCCCAACGCCCAGCCCGCCCCAACTTAGGAACCAGCTGTCCACCCACCCCTGGGGGGAAAGATGGCTCACTGCTCCTTTACAGGGAACAGGTCATGCCCCACAGGTGCTCTTGGAGGGAATGTTCCCAGCCACCCCCTCATCCCCTGACCCCGCGAGCCCGGCTCAGCGCACAAATCTGTCCAGGGCAGACGGCCGGGCCCCTGTGGGCTTGGGCTTCTCTTGCTTCTGCAGCTGCTGCTCAAGGCTCTGCCGGACTTTGTTCTGGGGTGGGGAGAAACGGGTGAGGTTACAAGTGGCAGGCTGGTGAGGTGAAGGGTCCCAGCAGATGGGCATAGCCCATGGGACGCCCATCCCATCCCCAGTGCTCCCTTACCCGGTGCTCCTCGTCCATGACCTTCCTCTTCCTCTTCACCAGACTTGCCGAGGAGCTGCGGCCCTTCTGCTTTGGCTTTGGCTGGAAGGGAGCCTTGGTGTCGGGATCATAGCCCTGAGGGAGGGGACGGGAGTGAAACCTGAAACAGCCTCCGAGGCAGGGAACTGCACTTCTGAGGGCGTGGTGGGGACAGCACGTGGGTGTGGAGGAGGCCCGGGCCCTTGGGGACCTGCTCCGCACCAGCCTCTCTATCCGTTCCTTCTTTTCCTGCTCCAAAGAGATGACATCAACCTCCGCCAGGGCTCGTGGATCCAGACAGATGAGTTCCGCAGGTACCTGGATGTGACACGGGGAGAAGGACGGGTCAGGAGCCACAGGAAGGTGACACCAGAGGGCGGAACCAGAGCTGCCGCTGAAACCCACTCTCCCAAGACCCCGCCCCAAACCGCGGGCAGGTGGCACATCCTCACCTTCTCCAGCAGGGCCTTGACCTCCCACTCCTGGCGCTGTTTCCGGCTCCTGTAGGGGTTACTTTCCAGGCCATCAAAGTTGGGTTCGGCAGCCCCTGGAGGGAGTGGGGGGAGGAAGCATGGACCCATAAATAGGACCCACTCTAGCCTGACCAGGCCGCTTCCCCCTGCTGTCCCAGGGTCAGGCCCACAACAGCTTCCATCCCAAGGTCACCCCTTGGCTCCCCAGCCCCGTCTGCTCACCAGGGACCAGCATGCTGGTGATGCCCCCGCTGTGCCCCACTCCCAGCACATCTTCAAAGGGGCAGAACTGAAGGCCGTGCACATTGCCCAGGAGCCGGTGGGTGAGGTAGGGTTGCTCCAGGGAGGGGGGGCTGGCCTTGCCCTGCCCGGCCCATATGTTGACCACGTCACCCATTCCCGCCGCTAGAAATCCCCGCTGGGAGAAGGCCAGGTGCCCTGCTCCCTGGGGCAGGGTCTGTGCACTCAGAGGCTGGAATGTCCCTCGCAAGTCAAATATCTTCAGCTGGTGGTCCAGGCCCGAGGTGGCCATGTGCCTGGGGGTGAGAGGGGAAATTAATTCACAGTATGAAGCCTCGGGTCGGGTGGGGGAGAAGGCGGCTGATAATGATGTGACCGCTACCATCGCAGCAGACCCTCCACACGCCTCCTCACGCACTTCCCTTTCACAGAGAGGAAACAAGCTCAGAGAAGAGATGGGGGTGAGCGGTGGAGCTGAGTCTTCAGGGTCTGTGTCCTTACTCGCCCGCACGTGTGAATGAAAGGGAGGACGTGTGTGACTGTGCAGACCCGCCTGCAGACAGGCAGCCCAGCGGTCGGCAGGGGCAAGGGCTGGCGGCGGTGGTCAGGGAGGCTTCGTGGGACGTGAGCCATCCTAGGTCATGTTCGAGAAGCCATGAGGATTGCTTCTCGAGCTTTTGGCTAAGATCAAGTGAAGAAAGCACAAGAGGGCTTCCGTGGTGGCTCAGCGGTGGAGAATCTGCCTGGCGATGCAGGAGACAAGGGCTCAGTCCCCGATCTGGGAAGATCCCACATGCCGCAGCCGGGCTTCTGTGGCACAACTATGGCCCCTGGGCTCTAGAACCCGGGAACCACAACGATGGAGTCCACGTGCCCTGGAGCCCATGCTCCACACGAGAGAAACCTCCCAATGAGAAGCCTGCTCGCCACACCTAGAGAAAAGCCCACGCAGCAGTGAAGACCCAGCACAGTCAAAAAGAAAGAAAAACAGAAAGCACGTGGAGCAATTTGAAGATTGTAGCTGAAAACTGAAAACATTTAAGTGAGATTGAGATTCATTTAAAAAAAAAAAAAGGGCTTCCCCTGGTGGTCCAGTGGGTAAGGACACCGCCTTGCAGTGCAAGGGGCGCCGGTTCAATCCCTGGCCTGGGAAGATCCCACGTGCCACGGAGCGGCTGGACCCATGTGTCCAATTACCGAGCCGGAGCTCTGGGGCGCATGCGCCCAGAGCCGGCGCTCTGCAACGACAGAAGCCACCACGATCGGAGGCCCACAGGAGCCAAAGAACAAAGACGGATGAAAATAGAGAAATGAAAGACCAATAGAAGTGGCCTGCCTGCTCCCCTCCCTCCCCAACCCAACCCCCGCCCAAAATAAATAAATAAATAAATCTTTTTTAAAAAATAATAATAAAAAAAAGCACATAAAACAGATGCACAGCAGGTAGAAATGAAGAAACATCAGAGTGTGGAGACAGACACAGAAATGGATTTGTTTTCTGGACTGGTAGAGTATGCCCAAGAAGGGACAAACTGAAGGGGCTCCTAAAGTCAGGTGGGAGACCAAAGGCGCTCTCTGGCAACGACAGGACACAAGGTGGAGGTTGCACAGACCTGAGAAAGCCTTAGGAAGCAAGGAAGTGATGCGCTAGTGGGCCCTGGTCCTGCCCCTTTCTCTAGGAGGGAGGGCAAGGCTGGTGACCACACTCTCTCAAGAAAAGGACCTCCTTGGTGGTCCAGGGGTTAAGAATCTGCCTTGCAATGCAGAGAATGCAGACTGAATCCTTCGTCAGGGAACGAAAATCCCGCATGCCATGGAGCAACTAAGTCTGCTTGTCGTAACTAGAGAGGTCCTCCTATGTGATTCAGTTAAGACCTGATGCAGCCAATTTAAAAAAAAAGAAAGAAAAGAAAAATTGTCAAAAATCCTCTTAAGGGGCTTCCCTGGTAGCTCAGTGGTAAAGAGTTCGCTTGCCAATGCAGGAGACACAGGTTCGATCCCCAATCCAGGAAGATTCCACATGCTGTGGAGCAACTAAGACTGTCAGCCACACCTAATGGAGCCTGTGCTCCAGAGCCTCAGAGCCGCAACTACTGAAGCCCGTGTGCCCTAGTGCCCGAGTTCCATGACAAGAGAAGTCACTGCAACAAGATGCCTGCTTACCTCAACTAGAGAGTAGCCCCCACTCCCTGCAACTAGAGAGGAGCCTGCAGTAGCAGTGAAAACCCAGAAAAGCCAAAAAAAATTTTTTTTAAAAATCCCCTTAAGACAGTGTGTACCATGTAAGTCATCTATTTTCAGAGGCTGGAGATTCTATGGATGTTCAAGTTGCTCAGAGAAGCTGAAGTGGGGCCAGCCAGGCCAGGCAGGTATGCTTGCCAGAAGTCAAAGACATGCCTTTTAGCCTTGGCTGTAAGCCATGGAGGAAGGCACTACGGAGCTCCTCCAAGCAGAGCCTTGTCTGCGATGGCACTGAAGACAGGCCCAGCTGGGTACCTGTTCTGACAAGACAGTCAGGGCTCAGCTCCCCTGAGGGAGAGGCCATCAGCGCAAACCAGGCTTAACCGAGGGCTCCTGGGACCCAGACCGCAGCCTTCACTGAGCCAAAAACTCAGGAGCGCCTGCTGGCTCATGCCCACACACACCCACCTCTGGATGCCCTACGCAAATGCCCACCCGGTGGCCAGATGGACATTCAGACCTTGACTAATCCTGCTACTGAGCCTGCAAGAAACAGTTCAACTTTAAGAATCCAGTCCAGGGCTTCCTGGTGGTCCAGTGGGTAAGGAGTCCGTTTTGCAGTGCAAGGGGCACCAGTTCGATCCCTGGCCCAGGAAGATCCCACATGCTGGGGAGCGGCTGGGCTGGTGAGTCCAATTAAGAGCCAGCGCTCAAGAAAAAAAAAAAAAAAAGAGCCAGCTCTGGAGCCCATGTACCCAGAGCCAGTGCTCTGCAACGAGAGGCCACTGTGATGGGAGACCCACACAGGCCAAACAATAAATCGATGAAAAATAAATGATGACTTAGAAGCAAAAAAAAAAAAAAAGTCCAGTTGAATCCTAATGCAAGCTTCCAGAAAGCCTGCTGAGGATGACAGTCAGCTCTGGAGCCCCTGTGGCCAGTCGGAGGCAGGCCAAGGAGGACCAGAGCTACACGGGGGTGGGCCTAAAATCAAGGACCTGAGCTGTTTGGAATCGGGCTATTGACCAAACCTCTGTGAATGAACTGATGGAGCCTTGAGCAGAAGCAGCTGACCCAGGCAGCCCAGGGAAGGCCAAGTCCCATAGCCTACAAAGGGCAGAAAGTCCTGGGACAGCCTCTCCTAGAGCCTGCAGTAGCAGTGAACCCAGAAAAGCCAAAAAAAATTTTTTTTAAAAATCCCCTTAAGACAGTGTGTACCATGTAAGTCATCTATTTTCAGAGGCTGGAGATTCTATGGATGTTCAAGTTGCTCAGAGAAGCTGAAGTGGGGCCAGCCAGGCCAGGCAGGTATGCTTGCCAGAAGTCAAAGACATGCCTTTTAGCCTTGGCTGTAAGCCATGGAGGAAGGCACTACGGAGCTCCTCCAAGCAGAGCCTTGTCTGCGATGGCACTGAAGACAGGCCCAGCTGGGTACCTGTTCTGACAAGACAGTCAGGGCTCAGCTCCCCTGAGGGAGAGGCCATCAGCGCAAACCAGGCTTAACCGAGGGCTCCTGGGACCCAGACCGCAGCCTTCACTGAGCCAAAAACTCAGGAGCGCCTGCTGGCTCATGCCCACACACACCCACCTCTGGATGCCCTACGCAAATGCCCACCCGGTGGCCAGATGGACATTCAGACCTTGACTAATCCTGCTACTGAGCCTGCAAGAAACAGTTCAACTTTAAGAATCCAGTCCAGGGCTTCCTGGTGGTCCAGTGGGTAAGGAGTCCGTTTTGCAGTGCAAGGGGCACCAGTTCGATCCCTGGCCCAGGAAGATCCCACATGCTGGGGAGCGGCTGGGCTGGTGAGTCCAATTAAGAGCCAGCGCTCAAGAAAAAAAAAAAAAAAAGAGCCAGCTCTGGAGCCCATGTACCCAGAGCCAGTGCTCTGCAACGAGAGGCCACTGTGATGGGAGACCCACACAGGCCAAACAATAGATCGATGAAAAATAAATGATGACTTAGAAGCAAAAAAAAAAAAAAAGTCCAGTTGAATCCTAATGCAAGCTTCCAGAAAGCCTGCTGAGGATGACAGTCAGCTCTGGAGCCCCTGTGGCCAGTCGGAGGCAGGCCAAGGAGGACCAGAGCTACACGGGGGTGGGCCTAAAATCAAGGACCTGAGCTGTTTGGAATCGGGCTATTGACCAAACCTCTGTGAATGAACTGATGGAGCCTTGAGCAGAAGCAGCTGACCCAGGCAGCCCAGGGAAGGCCAAGTCCCATAGCCTACAAAGGGCAGAAAGTCCTGGGACAGCCCCCCTCTCCTAGAGCCACACTGGTACAGACATGGAATAAAAGGCCAGGACCAAGCCACTGGTTCACAAAGACACAGAACGGGGGTCCCAGGGGCCTGAACGTTCTGCAGGCTGACCTAAGTTGGCAGCCACTGGGCTTTTCCTCTTCCGGATTTTCGGTCAAACAGCTAAAAAGTAAGGCTATGGCGTTGACTCTTTAACGTGGAAGATTCCTGAGCAGTGGTGTAAACAGGAGGAAAGCCGTGAAAGAAGGAGTACTCGGACATCAGCACCCAGGACACATCAAAAGGAGGAAAAGGCTAGAACTGTGAGATGCCAAGAAACAGAGCCCGGAGGGGCCATGGAGGAGAAACGCAGCCAGGACTTCCCAGGGGCTGTGAGCTGCAGCAACAAGATGCAGGGCCACCCACAGGGTGTTCCTGAGGAGCACTCAATCAACAGGACTTCTGCGTCTGCAGTGACCAATGGCTGAAACACATGAAGCTGTGTGGACGGCTAATGTGCCAGAAGTCGTGTTTGGGGTGAGAGGACAACATGGCAGAAAGGAAGTAGGCCACGAGGGACTTTGGGAGAGGGTGAACCAGCCAGCGATGGACACAGCAGTGGTGGGGTGACAGGAGACGACTGAACTGAAACTGAGTGCTTCACCAGGCCCGTCAACTCGTCACCTGTTTTTGTAAATAAAGTGTAACTGGAATACTCCACCAGGGCAGTTCAGTTCAGTCCAGGCGTGTCCGACTCTTTGCGACCCCATGGACTGCAGCATGCCAGGCTCCCACCAGGGCAGATGCATCCTTATACCCCCCGAATCTTAGCCCAGAACCCAGCCCACAGCTGGGGCCCCATGAATGTCTGATGGACGAAAGACTTTGAGAAAAACACATGGGAACTTGTGTGCCAGATCCAGACAGACATACAGTACAAACCAAACAAAATGCAAATAGTCTCTCAAGAAGAGTGGAAATTCAAAGTAGATCGGCCACCCCAAACCCCTGACATCACCAGTCAGGCCTAAATGCAACAACTGTCTTTGATGATGAAGCAGCGCTACCTACCCACCAGGAAGGGGGTCCTCAGTCCTAGAGCCACACTGGTACAGACATGGAATAAAAGGCCAGGACCAAGCCACTGGTTCACAAAGACACAGAACGGGGGTCCCAGGGGCCTGAACGTTCTGCAGGCTGACCTAAGTTGGCAGCCACTGGGCTTTTCCTCTTCCGGATTTTCGGTCAAACAGCTAAAAAGTAAGGCTATGGCGTTGACTCTTTAACGTGGAAGATTCCTGAGCAGTGGTGTAAACAGGAGGAAAGCCGTGAAAGAAGGAGTACTCGGACATCAGCACCCAGGACACATCAAAAGGAGGAAAAGGCTAGAACTGTGAGATGCCAAGAAACAGAGCCCGGAGGGGCCATGGAGGAGAAACGCAGCCAGGACTTCCCAGGGGCTGTGAGCTGCAGCAACAAGATGCAGGGCCACCCACAGGGTGTTCCTGAGGAGCACTCAATCAACAGGACTTCTGCGTCTGCAGTGACCAATGGCTGAAACACATGAAGCTGTGTGGACGGCTAATGTGCCAGAAGTCGTGTTTGGGGTGAGAGGACAACATGGCAGAAAGGAAGTAGGCCACGAGGGACTTTGGGAGAGGGTGAACCAGCCAGCGATGGACACAGCAGTGGTGGGGTGACAGGAGACGACTGAACTGAAACTGAGTGCTTCACCAGGCCCGTCAACTCGTCACCTGTTTTTGTAAATAAAGTGTAACTGGAATACTCCACCAGGGCAGTTCAGTTCAGTCCAGGCGTGTCCGACTCTTTGCGACCCCATGGACTGCAGCATGCCAGGCTCCCACCAGGGCAGATGCATCCTTATACCCCCAGAATCTTAGCCCAGAACCCAGCCCACAGCTGGGGCCCCATGAATGTCTGATGGACGAAAGACTTTGAGAAAAACACATGGGAACTTGTGTGCCAGATCCAGACAGACATACAGTACAAACCAAACAAAATGCAAATAGTCTCTCAAGAAGAGTGGAAATTCAAAGTAGATCGGCCACCCCAAACCCCTGACATCACCAGTCAGGCCTAAATGCAACAACTGTCTTTGATGATGAAGCAGCGCTACCTACCCACCAAGAACCAGGCACAACTCTATAGGCCTTAACTTATGTCCCACCTACAACAGTTTCCATTTAATTGAAGG
The DNA here is from genome assembly GCA_022376925.1 of Tragulus kanchil. Classification (NCBI taxonomy): domain Eukaryota; kingdom Metazoa; phylum Chordata; class Mammalia; order Artiodactyla; family Tragulidae; genus Tragulus; species Tragulus kanchil. Next base: position 69,524,733 of record JAIOJX010000005.1, on the reverse strand, counting down.
CTAAGCTTGGCAAACTACAGCCCATGAGTCCACAAAACCAGCTCACCACTTTCTCTATAGCCCACAAGCTGTACAAAATGGTTTTTCCATTTTTTTTGGCCACTTCTACTGGTCTTTCATTTATTTGTTTTCATCCATCTTTGTTCTCTGGCCTGTGTGGGCCTCCCACTGCAGTGGCCTCTCTCGTTCCAGAGCTCCGGCTCAGTAGTTGGATACATCAGGCCAGCCGCTCCGCGGCACACAGGATCTTCCCAGGCCAGGGATTGAACCAGCGCCCCTTGCACTGCAAGGTAGTGTCTTTACCCACTGGACCACCAAGGGGAGCCCTGGTTTTTACATTTTTAAGCCTTTGGGGGAAAAAAGTCAAAAGAAATATATTTTGAGACATGAAAATTATTTGAAAACCCCAATGTCAGCGTTCATAAGTAGGGTTGTATTGGGAGCCAGTTACACTCATTTGGTTACTTAGTCTGTGGCTGCTTTCTCCACTAAGACAGTACTGTGGTCAAGCCAACATCACATAAAGCATCTTATCTCTTCGCACTGTGCTCAGTGCACTACAATCTCAGCAACAAACATCTCACTCAAGAACATATGAAGTACCAGCCATCTTATCATCTGTCTGGGTGAAAGATGTTTGCAAAGATAAAGTACACAAAAGTGGAAGTATGAGTCGCTCAGTCGTGTCCAACTCTCTGTGATCCTATAGACTGTAGTCCGCCAGGCTCGCTCCTCTGTCCATGGGATTCTCCAGGCAAGAATGCTGGAGTGGGGCTTCCCTGGTGGTCCAGTGGGTAAAGAGTTCACCTTGCAGTGCAAGGGGCAACAGTTCAATCCCTGGCCCTGGAAGATCCCACATGCTGCGGAGTGGCTGGACTGGTGTGTCCAATTACGAGCCAGCGCTCTGGAGCTCATGTGCCCAGAGCCAGTGCTCTGAAATGTGAGAGGCCACTGCAGTGGGAGGCCCACACAGTCCAAAGAATAAAGATGGATGAAAATAAATAAAAATAAACAAAAAACCAATAAAAGAGGCCAGATTTTTTTTTAAAAAAATAGAACACTGGAGTGGGTAGCCATTTGCTTCTTCAGGGATCGAACCTGGGTCTCCTGCATTGCAGGGAGATTCTTTACTGTTTGATCCACCAGGGAAGCCCCGAAATTCCCCATATCTCTTTACAGATTGGCATCTGTAGATGAACATTTGAAGTTGAATTAGATGATCTGAGAAATTAACTTTGAACCTCAACTAAACTGTCATGCTCAAAAACAGGAATTCAGGGATTTCCCTGGCAATCCAGTGATTTAAAACTCCACAATTCCAACGCCAAGGGTTCAAGTTCCATCCCTCGTTGGGGAACTAAGATCCCACATGACACGTGGCGTGACAGGGGGGAAAAAAGAGAAAAAGCCTATAAAAAAAAAAGACAAGGGCTTCCCTGGTAGTCCAGTGGGTAAAGACACCACCTCGTAGTGCAAGGGGCGCCAGTTCGATCCCTGGCCTGGGAGGATCCCGTGTGCCGCAGAGCAGCTGGACCAATGTGTCCAACTACCGAGCCAGCGCTCTGGAGCGCATGTGCCTGGAGCCGGTGCTCTGCAGCGAGAGAGGCCACTGTGATGGGAGGCCTACATAGGCCAAAGAACAAAGAAATAAATGAAAGACCAATAGAAGTGGCACATATATATATATATAAAAGAAAAACAGGAATCCAGTTCTTTCCAAAAGTATACCTATATTATAAAAATACTGTATTCAATTGTTTTTCTAATCTCTTACTTAACAATCTGCCATCCATAATTTCTTCTCTTGTTATATAAGAACCTGCATAAAACACTCAATTGTGCTCTGTTGCCAACAAAGCCTAAAATATTTACTATCAGGCTCCTTACAGAAAAAGTCTTCTGGCCCTTGAGCAAGATTACTTATATCCCCAGTCTCACGGTGAGGACAGTGTACACCAAGGTCACCTAACACACCTGCCAACATGGTCGATCGGGGGTAACACCAGGATTTAAACACAAGCAGCTTGGCTGCAGAGTCTGCTCCCAAAGGCATACTGCCTCCTAGGCCTTTCTGCCCAGCTGAGACCCCACCCCCAGTACCTCAGGCCCAAACACTGGACTTACGTGCCTGTAGAATCTACCGCCACGGCCCGGACTCCACCTCGGTGACAGAGAATCTTTGCCAGTGGCTCCTTCATGGCTGGGCTCCATAAAGACACAGTTCCTGGGCGCAGAGAAGAGGAGAAGTTACGAATAGGGCACTGAGGGAAACTTGGGAAAGATGCGGACGAGAGAGGAGAGCAGAGGGGCAACTTGAATGGACTCATTAAGTACAAATACAGGAGAAAAGTAGAGGCATTCCCTGGTGGTCCAGTGGGTAGGACTCCGAGCTTTCACCGCTGAGGGCCCAGGTTCAATCCCTGGTCAGGAAGTAAGACTGCGCAAGTCGCGTATCATGGCCATACAAAGCCAAGCAGGCAGGAGGGTCAGGGTCAACGTCCTGCTAGGGACTGACCGTTGCTGTGTCCGAGATGGATGACGGCGTTGTAAGGGTTCTGAGTCATGACGCTGAGCCGTCCAGCCCGAGCATTTAGAGCCGCCACAATCTTTCCCACTGACACATCCAGGTAGGTCAGAAAGCCTGTCTCTGACTATGAGAGAGCAAGAGAGGGAATGAGCCCTGATTGCCCTCTGTCTTCCCTCTACTGGGGCCCCGGGGGAGGGTCGGTCTTCTCAGGGGCTGCCATCTGGCCTCTGTGCTCGGCAGCGACTCACAGCTGTGGTCAAGAGGAAGTGGAATGGCAGGAACTCGAGTCGGGACGCGGTCACAGCGACGGACGCAGTGGAGCTCAATGCCCTGTCTCTACTTAACAATCTGCCATCCATACTTTCTTCTCTTGTTATATAAGAACCTGCATAAAACACTCAATTGTGCTCTGTTGCCAACAAAGCCTAAAATATTTACTATCAGGCTCCTTACAGAAAAAGTCTTCTGGCCCTTGAGCAAGATTACTTATATCCCCAGTCTCACGGTGAGGACAGTGTACACCAAGGTCACCTAACACACCTGCCAACATGGTCGATCGGGGGTAACACCAGGATTTAAACACAAGCAGCTTGGCTGCAGAGTCTGCTCCCAAAGGCATACTGCCTCCTAGGCCTTTCTGCCCAGCTGAGACCCCACCCCCAGTACCTCAGGCCCAAACACTGGACTTACGTGCCTGTAGAATCTACCGCCACGGCCCGGACTCCACCTCGGTGACAGAGAATCTTTGCCAGTGGCTCCTTCATGGCTGGGCTCCATAAAGACACAGTTCCTGGGCGTCAGAGAAGAGGAGAAGTTACGAATAGGGCACTGAGGGAAACTTGGGAAAGATGCGGACGAGAGAGGAGAGCAGAGGGGCAACTTGAATGGACTCATTAAGTACAAATACAGGAGAAAAGTAGAGGCATTCCCTGGTGGTCCAGTGGGTAGGACTCCGAGCTTTCACCGCTGAGGGCCCAGGTTCAATCCCTGGTCAGGAAGTAAGACTGCGCAAGTCGCGTATCATGGCCATACAAAGCCAAGCAGGCAGGAGGGTCAGGGTCAACGTCCTGCTAGGGACTGACCGTTGCTGTGTCCGAGATGGATGACGGCGTTGTAAGGGTTCTGAGTCATGACGCTGAGCCGTCCAGCCCGAGCATTTAGAGCCGCCACAATCTTTCCCACTGACACATCCAGGTAGGTCAGAAAGCCTGTCTCTGACTATGAGAGAGCAAGAGAGGGAATGAGCCCTGATTGCCCTCTGTCTTCCCTCTACTGGGGCCCCGGGGGAGGGTCGGTCTTCTCAGGGGCTGCCATCTGGCCTCTGTGCTCGGCAGCGACTCACAGCTGTGGTCAAGAGGAAGTGGAATGGCAGGAACTCGAGTCGTGTGACGCGGTCACAGCGACGGACGCAGTGGAGCTCAATGCCCTGGTTGTCGTAAATGTGAAGCCAGCGGTTCTGGGCGACAGCAAGGAGCGCCTCGGAATGCAGAAACCTGAGAGGCGGAGGAGCAGTGCCAAGTGAAAGGGGGTCCCCAGTCATCACTCCATCAGTGACGGGCTGTCTGTCTCATCCCCACCGGCTGCGGACCAAGGCCACTGACCGGATGTCCCGCACTGCCTCCATGACGTTGATCTCACACATGAGCTTCTTTGTTACCCAGTCGAGGGCGGCCACATGGCCCCGGCGTCCTCCGAAAGCCAGGTGTCTGTTGGAGGTGGAGGACAGGACAGGCGTCAGTGCAGGCAAATAACGGGACCCTGCCCATGTCAACAGCCTGGATGCTCATGGCTCTGGCTGAGATGGGCTAGGCTAAAATCACTGGAACTCAACCTTACCTCCCAGTTCGAGAGTAATTTAGTCTGTAGGGTCCAAACTGCCTCAAGTTCAAGTCAAAATGCTGGAAAAGGGAACAGTGGGGAAAAAAAAGAGTTGGCTCCTTTCAGGAGTTTCCCCTTCTAGTCCCCACTTCCGCCTTACTCTGCACCATCAACATCAGCCCCCTGGCTGTTTTCCCATTCCCAGGCTCACTTTGGCTGCACTTGCAATGTCCACAGCCTCCACAATGTCAGCCTGGCGAATCCTGGCCGTGTCCTCCCCATCCTCACCTTCCAGAAACCTTCAAGTGAATGTTTGGGTTGCATTAAAGCTTCCTAATAAGAAGGGTGTGTCTCAACAATCAGAAATGAGAGCCCCACAAAGCAGGCGCTGGCGAAGCCCACATTCGGGCCCACTCACCCAGGTTGCTCAGCAAGCAAAAGCTCAGAACGAGCAGCTTTGATGCTTGTTTCCTCTTCCTGAGCTTCAGCCGCAGCAAGTCGGCTCCGAGTCTTGGTCTTAGAATATGGGAGCTACAACATCATTGGTGGACACAGAGTGGGAGAAAAACCAAGGGAGATGGGGATCAAAGGAGAGCCACCTGGCCCCGCCTCCATTCAGCTCACCCAGACATTCCCTCTTGCAACCTGTCCCCACTCTCCGACTGCTCCTCACCTCTTTGGACTTGTCAATGCGACGGTACTTTTGAACCACCTCCACCTTGATGGGGGCGGGGCCTGGAAATGGGTCCTGGGCCTGCGGCAGGGAGGAAGCAATTAACAAACAAGCTCGAGTTGACCCCAACCCCGCTACTCTCAAAGCACAAGGTGACCTGCCTCGCCACCCTATCAGGCTCACCCCAGACAAGCTCCGCTGAGGCCCTGGACTCTTCAGTTCTTGGGATTTCCTCGGGAGTTGGGGCTTCTTGGAGATCCGAAACTTCTTTGAGATGTCAGTGTTCTTTGGCTTCTGGGGGCGGACCTCTCGATTCCTCTTCCGCTTACGAGGGGGGCCTGGAGAAGCTCCGGCAGCGGTTTCAGTGGTCTCTTCCCAGTATCGCCGTGGTTTCTACCAGCAGATCAGGATCCCTTATATTCAGCGGCCATTTGTCCCTCCCCTCCAACCCCGCAACCAAAAACTTCCCTTCCACCCCACGGAGATCTCTACCTTCTTCTTGGCCTGCATTCTGTTCTTCTTAAACGGGGCATTATTGCCCGGCTTGGGGGCTGTCTCCATCTAATCCCCCTCGAACTACGATCCACGTGCAAACTCCTCTCCGCAGCCCCACAGTCTGATAGAAAACTCCCGGAAGTCCTCCGGATCTCATCCAATCAACACCGTCCCGGGTCTGACAGCCTTCTAGGCGCCATCTTTATTAAGGGCTCGCTCTCCACTCAGGGGCGGGGCCAAGACTTTCAGTGTGGCAATTTATGCACAAGTAATGAAAGACCAGCAGTCCGGAGCCTGGACCCAAGTAACGGCGGAGTTTCTTTTTCCATCTTAGTTTCTATCTTGCCTAAAACCTGCCGAGTCCGGTCTTTTAGCAGACCACGCATTGAACTTGTTAGCTTCCTGACAGCAGCTTCAGCCGCAGCAAGTCGGCTCCGAGTCTGGTCTTAGAATATGGGAGCTACAACATCATTGGTGGACACAGAGTGGGAGAAAAACCAAGGGAGATGGGGATCAAAGGAGAGCCACCTGGCCCCGCCTCCATTCAGCTCACCCAGACATTCCCTCTTGCAACCTGTCCCCACTCTCCGACTGCTCCTCACCTCTTTGGACTTGTCAATGCGACGGTACTTTTGAACCACCTCCACCTTGATGGGGGCGGGGCCTGGAAATGGGTCCTGGGCCTGCGGCAGGGAGGAAGCAATTAACAAACAAGCTCGAGTTGACCCCAACCCCGCTACTCTCAAAGCACAAGGTGACCTGCCTCGCCACCCTATCAGGCTCACCCCAGACAAGCTCCGCTGAGGCCCTGGACTCTTCAGTTCTTGGGATTTCCTCGGGAGTTGGGGCTTCTTGGAGATCCGAAACTTCTTTGAGATGTCAGTGTTCTTTGGCTTCTGGGGGCGGACCTCTCGATTCCTCTTCCGCTTACGAGGGGGGCCTGGAGAAGCTCCGGCAGCGGTTTCAGTGGTCTCTTCCCAGTATCGCCGTGGTTTCTACCAGCAGATCAGGATCCCTTATATTCAGCGGCCATTTGTCCCTCCCCTCCAACCCCGCAACCAAAAACTTCCCTTCCACCCCACGGAGATCTCTACCTTCTTCTTGGCCTGCATTCTGTTCTTCTTAAACGGGGCATTATTGCCCGGCTTGGGGGCTGTCTCCATCTAATCCCCCTCGAACTACGATCCACGTGCAAACTCCTCTCCGCAGCCCCACAGTCTGATAGAAAACTCCCGGAAGTCCTCCGGATCTCATCCAATCAACACCGTCCCGGGTCTGACAGCCTTCTAGGCGCCATCTTTATTAAGGGCTCGCTCTCCACTCAGGGGCGGGGCCAAGACTTTCAGTGTGGCAATTTATGCACAAGTAATGAAAGACCAGCAGTCCGGAGCCTGGACCCAAGTAACGGCGGAGTTTCTTTTTCCATCTTAGTTTCCCTATCTTGCCTAAAACCTGCCGAGTCCGGTCTTTTTAGCAGACCACGCATTGAACTTGTTAGAACTACATTTCCCGGCGTGCATCAAATCATTGCTTCCGGCTCCACGTTTTCCCAGCATTCTCTGTTTACTTCCGGGTTTACCAATACTGAAGGGAGAACGTGAGTAGGGCAGCGGTTCCGTTCAGGGATTTGGGTTTCATTCTCGCCCGCCACCTCCGGGGTCGGGGTGTAGTCGATATCCCGGACCAGAGGAGACTGCAGCGGGTGCCCCGAGCGGCTGCCCCTCAAGAGGGCTGTCATCTCCGCAAGCCAGAAAAGGGAGCTCGAGTACCTTCCAGAGTGTAAGACCCAGCGCCCTTCTCCCGGTCCCCGCAGACTTTCGTCCCCGCCATGGCTGAGCTAATCCAGAAGAAGCTACAGGGAGAAGTAGAGAAATATCAACAGCTACAGAAGGGTAAGGGAGCCGCGTAGGAGTGGCTTCTTCTCAATTCCTTCACAGCCGAAACCCGTACCCAGAGAATGTGTTCGGCCCCGGCCCCAGCGTACGGCTCTTTTCCCTTCTCTGTGTTCTCCCCATTCTGTTCACTGCCCTGCCTCCCCCATCCTTGCCAGGTTCCTCAGCTCCATCTTCTCACCAGGATTGTGGTGGTCGGGAGGGGCACATGCGGTATCTCTAATCGTATCTTTCCTCCCACTCGTCAGACTTGAGTAAATCCATGTCGGGGAGGCAGAAGCTAGAGGCACAACTCACAGAAAACAATATCGTCAAGGAGGTGAGAGACTGAGATGTGCGGGGCGAGGAGGGACCTCTCCTGGTAGTGAGTCCGATCATCTATTTCCTGCTACTCCACCAGGAACTGGCCCTGCTGGATGAGTCCAACGTGGTCTTTAAACTTCTGGGCCCGGAAGTCCTCCGGATCTCATCCAATCAACACCGTCCCGGGTCTGACAGCCTTCTAGGCGCCATCTTTATTAAGGGCTCGCTCTCCACTCAGGGGCGGGGCCAAGACTTTCAGTGTGGCAATTTATGCACAAGTAATGAAAGACCAGCAGTCCGGAGCCTGGACCCAAGTAACGGCGGAGTTTCTTTTTCCATCTTAGTTTCCCTATCTTGCCTAAAACCTGCCGAGTCCGGTCTTTTTAGCAGACCACGCATTGAACTTGTTAGAACTACATTTCCCGGCGTGCATCAAATCATTGCTTCCGGCTCCACGTTTTCCCAGCATTCTCTGTTTACTTCCGGGTTTACCAATACTGAAGGGAGAACGTGAGTAGGGCAGCGGTTCCGTTCAGGGATTTGGGTTTCATTCTCGCCCGCCACCTCCGGGGTCGGGGTGTAGTCGATATCCCGGACCAGAGGAGACTGCAGCGGGTGCCCCGAGCGGCTGCCCCTCAAGAGGGCTGTCATCTCCGCAAGCCAGAAAAGGGAGCTCGAGTACCTTCCAGAGTGTAAGACCCAGCGCCCTTCTCCCGGTCCCCGCAGACTTTCGTCCCCGCCATGGCTGAGCTAATCCAGAAGAAGCTACAGGGAGAAGTAGAGAAATATCAACAGCTACAGAAGGGTAAGGGAGCCGCGTAGGAGTGGCTTCTTCTCAATTCCTTCACAGCCGAAACCCGTACCCAGAGAATGTGTTCGGCCCCGGCCCCAGCGTACGGCTCTTTTCCCTTCTCTGTGTTCTCCCCATTCTGTTCACTGCCCTGCCTCCCCCATCCTTGCCAGGTTCCTCAGCTCCATCTTCTCACCAGGATTGTGGTGGTCGGGAGGGGCACATGCGGTATCTCTAATCGTATCTTTCCTCCCACTCGTCAGACTTGAGTAAATCCATGTCGGGGAGGCAGAAGCTAGAGGCACAACTCACAGAAAACAATATCGTCAAGGAGGTGAGAGACTGAGATGTGCGGGGCGAGGAGGGACCTCTCCTGGTAGTGAGTCCGATCATCTATTTCCTGCTACTCCACCAGGAACTGGCCCTGCTGGATGGGTCCAACGTGGTCTTTAAACTTCTGGGGCCCGTGCTGGTCAAACAGGAGCTGGGAGAAGCTCGGGCCACCGTGGGGAAGAGGCTGGACTACATCACAGCGGAGATGTGAGTCTTCCATGCCACCCCACCCTCAACGACGACCAGACACATTGGGATCAAAGTGTGGAGGAACCATCGTAGAGGCATTTTCCAGAGCTGCCCCAGTTGTCCAGGCCCTTCAACCCCTTCCTCTGTAGTCCTTTTTCTCCATACTCCCCTTAGAGCTCACTAATTTGTCCTTTTTTGCTTCTTTGCCTTTTCTCAGTAAGCGATACGAGTCACAGCTCCGGGACCTAGAGCGGCAGTCAGAGCAGCAGAGGGAAACCCTCGCTCAGCTGCAGCAGGAGTTCCAACGGGCCCAGGCAGCAAAGGCAGGGGCTCCTGGGAAGGCCTGACCCTCACCTGGGGGAAGGGGGAGGGAAAGGGACGAGGCAGCTCTAGGGTCTATACTGTAGCTAATAAAATGTGAAGATACCCGGCCACGTTCTGACCCGCCATTTCTTTTGTAATTGTCTGCATCCCTTTCCCTGGTCCCTTCCCCCTTACACATTCATCACCTGCTTTACTCTCACAGGTCCAAATTCGTGCACTGGAATTTCTGTGTGGCAGAGTAACTCTTCTTTCTTGAGTCTAAAATCCAAAATGTCTCAAACCTGATTCTGCACAATCCTTAACGCTCCCATCTCTTGGTTGGAACCATGAAAAGGGCATTGACAGAGCAGTGATTTGGGACACAGTTCTGAAACCTGCAACCCAAGTGAAACATGGTGACCTTCCTTTGCTTTCTTGTCATCCTCAAAATCGTCCTGGCAACTTAGTTGTTTTTAATCTCTTTCTTCCCAGAGTCTTAGATGTAGCTTAAACTGATCTCAGATCCCAACACATAATGCCTTGTGGTAGTATAAGGCCCCCAAGCTTGTACATTGTCCACAAAGTAGTTCTTCAAATTCTTTACCCTAAAATTGTCTTACAAATTCAGAGCCAAGGGTGTTCTTCATAGTGATCACTTTAATTGGGTACTTGACATAGGTTTGTAACAATTGAGAAAAACGTAAGAGCAAATAAAGAGACCAGGGATGAAGAGGTTGCTGGGGAGGAATAAACCATTTTGAGGAAGCTGTTTCCACCAAGCCCTTGCATCCAGCTCTTTGTGGATAAAGAACACCGGGCCCCTCTTTTTGCATGGGGTCTACCTTCAGCCAACTTCCCACCCCCACTCCTCGCAGCTGGTTGGTGCACACTGTGAGGACGGGAGTGGAGTTCAGGTAGTGTTTTGGTTTATTAGTGTTGTCACAGTGACAGACACCCCCACAGGAGGGAGACAAACCTCTCTTGCCATTCCCTTCCCCTGGGAGTCAGAGCCTCTAGGCTTCTCCTCTCCCCCTACTACCAGGCCTTTCCTTGGCCCTTGGCATGCTAGGATGTGGCCAGGAATCAGAAATGGATCTTTTTCCCAGCACTAGCTGTATACTGCATTCGCGGAGGATGAGAAGCTATTACACCAGTGTCCAACTTGGGTACCAAGATCACCAGTTCCATAGGGCTGGATCTCGGCTGTCTGGTACACCAGTGGCACCTCACTGCCCCAGCGTGGTGGGCCACCGTCTGGTCTTTTTCCCGATGTGGCAACCACCACCATTCAGGATGGCTCCCCACTTCCAGCATGGCTGCCTGGAGTGCTATGAACCAACAGGGCTTCCTCCTCAGAACAGTGCCCGGGCAATCTTCCTCCCTGTTGCCTTGATCCTGGGAAAGGAACCCCCTCCTCCCTCGCTTGGCGGAGTTCCTGAGGCGGAAGGGCCACTGGCGAGGCCCAGCGTAGCACTGGATGGCCGCCGGCGCTGCCGCAGGAGGAAATCGTGCGAGGCTCCATCCATAGCATAGAAGACGTTCGCTGAGGCGGGGATGGTCAGCTCTGAAGGGGCAGAAAGAGGTGTCAACCTCAAACACGGTCATTCCCACACAACCCGGGATATTGTGGCATCCCCACCAGTGGGCACCGCCCTCCCTCCCGGCCTGACCTCGCTCCCCCGGGAGCAGCTGCACTAGCTCGAACTCCGAAGCTACTGCAGAATCACGATTGTTTTTCTTAAGGACGCGACTGATAACACTTGGAGCCTTGTCCTGGCTTGTCACCTGGCAGGACAGCAGACCAAAAGAGCAATCAATTGCCATGATGACCTCAGCTTTCCATCCTTCCAACCCAAGCCAGTGATCCCAATCAGAGAAGGCTGCCCGTGTCCAAACTTTTGAGTTATCATAGAAACCCAACACGGCAGCTCCCTGGACTCCCATTTCCCCAGCCCTCTGGGAAACCACTGTTGGTTCTGAAAATCTCATGACTCTCAAAATTCAAAGTGCAGCAGCTAACAGAAAGTAACCTTCAAAATAGAAGGCTGCTATTAAAGGTCAATTAAAACTAAAATCCTCCTCCCGTTTGGCTGCTGACACCTGGTAGATCATCTCCAGTCCCAGAGGCACCTCCACCCTCCTCGCAGCTCAGGGCCCCTCACCAGGACGCTCTTGTAGACACTGCCATCTTCCCCCAGCTCCATCTGGACTCGGATGATTCGGCAGTCAGAGGCCCCTGGGCCAGGCCCCGCTCCCCCACATCCAGGCCCCCTGGAGGCCCCTTCTGCACCCCCACTGAGCGGGGAGCCACAGGAGGCTGAGCGGCGGTGACCTCGAGAAGGCCTCGGGGAGGAAGCTGGGGGAGAGAGGTGGCTGGGGTCAGCTGGACTCTGCACGGCTGGGGTGCTCTCCAGGGCGCAGTCCAGAGATGAGACTGACGGCCACTTCATGTGCTGGGGACGAACAACACAGGGAGTTGGCATGAAGGCAGGGAGGCCGAGGGAGAGAGTCACAAAGTCAGGGTCAGTGTTGAGGTCAGAGGTCAGGAGCAGAGCTCACCTGAGCCAGCCGGGTGAGCAGTGGGGCGGGGGTTCCAGGCACTTCCTCTGCCCCCACACTGGGCCGGTCCCAGCAGACAAGGGGGGTGGGACCCCCAACAGAACCCAGCACCCTGGAGTGGCAGGAGATTGGTAGATCAGAGGGAGAAGGACAAGTCCCCAAGAAACCGCCCCCCAACCATTGACTCCCTCACTCTGTCCACTGGGAGATGACCAGCGTTGGCCGAAGCACCCGCGGGGCAGGCGGGTCACTGCTCCCGGGCGTCTCCACCTCACAGGACACGCGATGGCTGGGGAGGGGGCAATGGGCAGACGTCAGGACGGGACACAGCGACCCCGCACTCAGCCTGCGCCCCAGAGTCCCCAGCACCTGCAGCATCACCTCTGGGCCTCTGTCAGCGGCCGGAGCCCCTGCAGCCACCGCTGGATGTCAGCGTCAGGTCGGAGGTCATAGCCACGACATTCGTTCTGGAGCCGCCGCAGCTCCGAAAGGATGGCAAACTCCTAGGAAGGAGCCCACAGACTGCAGGAGCCCCGCTCCAAGGACCCGACTGCCCTCCTTTCCCCGTCCTGGGTCGTGGCTAGCGATGCCTGGGATCTGGCCAAGTGCTCTCCTCACCTTCCTCCGCTTGTCAAAATTGATGTATCCATTCTGCAAGGTAAAGAGGCTGGGTGAGGGTCCCAACCCTGCCACTGAGAACATCCCCTCTCACCAGGACGCTCTTGTAGACACTGCCATCTTCCCCCAGCTCCATCTGGACTCGGATGATTCGGCAGTCAGAGGCCCCTGGGCCAGGCCCCGCTCCCCCACATCCAGGCCCCCTGGAGGCCCCTTCTGCACCCCCACTGAGCGGGGAGCCACAGGAGGCTGAGCGGCGGTGACCTCGAGAAGGCCTCGGGGAGGAAGCTGGGGGAGAGAGGTGGCTGGGGTCAGCTGGACTCTGCACGGCTGGGGTGCTCTCCAGGGCGCAGTCCAGAGATGAGACTGACGGCCACTTCATGTGCTGGGGACGAACAACACAGGGAGTTGGCATGAAGGCAGGGAGGCCGAGGGAGAGAGTCACAAAGTCAGGGTCAGTGTTGAGGTCAGAGGTCAGGAGCAGAGCTCACCTGAGCCAGCCGGGTGAGCAGTGGGGCGGGGGTTCCAGGCACTTCCTCTGCCCCCACACTGGGCCGGTCCCAGCAGACAAGGGGGGTGGGACCCCCAACAGAACCCAGCACCCTGGAGTGGCAGGAGATTGGTAGATCAGAGGGAGAAGGACAAGTCCCCAAGAAACCGCCCCCCAACCATTGACTCCCTCACTCTGTCCACTGGGAGATGACCAGCGTTGGCCGAAGCACCCGCGGGGCAGGCGGGTCACTGCTCCCGGGCGTCTCCACCTCACAGGACACGCGATGGCTGGGGAGGGGGCAATGGGCAGACGTCAGGACGGGACACAGCGACCCCGCACTCAGCCTGCGCCCCAGAGTCCCCAGCACCTGCAGCATCACCTCTGGGCCTCTGTCAGCGGCCGGAGCCCCTGCAGCCACCGCTGGATGTCAGCGTCAGGTCGGAGGTCATAGCCACGACATTCGTTCTGGAGCCGCCGCAGCTCCGAAAGGATGGCAAACTCCTAGGAAGGAGCCCACAGACTGCAGGAGCCCCGCTCCAAGGACCCGACTGCCCTCCTTTCCCCGTCCTGGGTCGTGGCTAGCGATGCCTGGGATCTGGCCAAGTGCTCTCCTCACCTTCCTCCGCTTGTCAAAATTGATGTATCCATTCTGCAAGGTAAAGAGGCTGGGTGAGGGTCCCAACCCTGCCACTGAGAACATCCCCTCTCCCAACACAGCCTTCATGGGCCTCTCTGACTCCTTCGCCCCACCCACCCCATCATCCAGCGCCCCCTCAACGTGCTCCCTTATCCTTTACGGGGAACATCATGAGCAGAAACTGTATCCACTTTACAGGAGAGAAAAGAGCTCAGAAAAGGACCTCGCCCAAGATCCAAGCATTGGTTTACTTAGCGAACTCATATATATGCTTACATCTCAGACATGCTGTGAGCATTCACCAAACATGAATTCATGTAACCCTCATAATAAAGGGCTTAAGTAGATATTGTCACTGATCTCCCATTTACAAATCGCTGAGGCACAAGGAAGCTAAGCAGACCTGCCAAAGGAACAGACTCCTGGCACTCACTGCTTCTGCTCGGCAGCCCCTTCTGGAGCGGCTCTGCCTGACCATGGGGCCTCTTCATTCCACCAAGGTAATGCACACACACATACACACACGCGCGTGCACACTACTGACCTCCAGCTCATCCTTGGAGGCCGCGTCCAGCATCACAAGGTCCTTTAGGAAGGTGCCAAGGTATGGGACCACACCCTAGGGTCAGAGGTCAGTCAGTCACCCCTGCCACGAACCCCAGGGCTCCCCATCCCTCTGCACGCTCCCATCCCGTTGCCCCAGAACAGGTTTAAATTCGCCCCTGGCTGGCCCTCCTTCAGGCTGCTTCCACCCCACTGGCCACTCACCCCGCCCCGGGAGGCAGGCCGCGGGGACTTCTTGGAGTTTGGCTCCAGAGAGGGCTGCAGCTTCACCTCCTGATGGAGACAGAACAGGGGACCATGGGGGTGGGGGGAGCAGGGATGGCCAGGAGTCCAGGAAAGGGGCCTCACCTGCAAGAGGAGCTCCCGGCTCTGGGAGTAATTGTCCTCCTCCGAGAAGATCTGGCAGAGGCTGGAGAAGACTCGGAGGCTGTCCCTGGGGGTGGGGCAGCAGCCTTGAGGCGGGATCTGGCCGAATCCCCTCCCAGCCCTGACCCCCTCCAGGGCCCCATCCGCCCACCTGGCTGCCTCCCCCCAGGCTGCCCGAAGCCTGTGGACGGGGCTGGACTGCAGGGCCGACACCACAGCATACACTGAGGAGAAGTTTCGGAGCAGGCGGCACTCCTGTGGGGTCGCAGAGGGCGGTCACAGCTGGGGGACCTCTTTCCACACCTCGGTCCCCAACAACACCGAGCTTCTCTCTTACCTCTGCCACACGGATCCACTTCTCCAACAGTCGGGCCCTCTGGGGCGGACGAAGCGGCCGTATGGTCACCTCTCCAAGTCCCTCTCCAGTTGAGGTAGCCCCCAGGACAGAGCTGACCACAGCCCCTGCTACCTTGTTGAACTGTGTGACAGTAGCCCGGACAGATGGGCAGAGGTGGGAGTGTCCTGGCCGGTCTCTGTGACCCCACAGGCCCCCCAGGCACTGAGAGGGGACCAGATTGAGAAACAGCTCCTGCGGGGCAGAGGTCAGAGGTTAAAGTTCATAAACGAGTGAGGTCAGGTTTCAAATGTCAGGGGTGTGAGGATCTCAGGTGGCCAAGGAACCAGAGGGGTGTGGAGTTTGAAGGGCAACCATCGAGGGGAAACGGGGAAAGATCAAAATGAGGTAGACAGAGGAGGCTGGGAGCTGGACCAGGAAGGACTGGAAGCCAGGTAAGGATGTGGAGTCGGGGCAGGTTAGTAGGGGTACAGGGGTCATGGGGTCAGAGGTCAGGGTCTCACCGCATCTAGCAGGGTCAGCTGTTCGGCCAAGTGGTCAGCGAGGTACACCAGGACATCCGTGGGGTCAGCAGGGGGATCACCGGGGAGGGCCAGGGGCTTAGGAAGTTCGGGGGTCTTGGGGTCCACCCAGGACCGGAGTTTTCGGATGAGGTCAGCGCCGCCCCCCCCAGCACCCTCCCCGGCTGCATACCCTGTTCGTAGAAAGAAGCTCTCAAGCCGGTCAAGCTGACCCTTGACCTCAGAGCCAAAATCCTCAGGGTGAGAGGCCCGCCAGACTGACAGTACAGAGACGGCTACCCTGGGAGAAGGAAATTCACCAGGGGCCAGATGTCAGGCTGCCGCTGGGGCGGAGGGCTGTGAGCGTAAGAACCAGGGGTCACTCACCCTTTTGTCCTCTCTAGCTCATCAGTAGGATGAGATTCAAGAGTTTCCAGCCTGGGGAGGGAGAGAGATTCTATGTGTCCATGTTTTCCAAAACCCTAGCAGTTTTGACTATTTGGGTGAAATGCTCTGGCTTCAGAAAGTTGAGACATGTTAGTGACCCTTGTCCCTTATTACCCTGACCTGTCAGCCATAAGCCCTAGCAGGGCAGGCGTAGAGGTGAAGGCCCGGTGAGTGGCCAGGAAGGCAGCCGTGAAGGTCATGTCAGTCCCTGATGTCCGGGCATCCAGCAGGTGTCTGACCAGGGCCTCCAGGGTGCCAGCTCGGAGCTTTCGGGAGGAACGCGGGGGAGGCCTTGGGGCCTGGAGACAGAGTGCTCATCACTGACCCTTTAACTCCCCACCACTAGGTCTCTGGGGGATACTCCAGACCTGTGAGAAGATCTGGCTTCAATGTATTAAGAGAGGGCAAAAGACTTGAACTAAGTCACACAGCAGAGTCCAGCCTCCAAACCTCGATCTAGCACTCTGGCCAGAAAGTCAGCGGGAGGAAGGGGAACTGGGAGCTGGTGGGTCAGAGGTGAGAAGTCAAAGTTATGATCTCACCAAGGGATCAAGAGGCTGATACTGCCGACTTGTGACCGTGAAGGTTGCACCATCCTCCTCCTCCTCCCAGACAGACACAGGCGCCTGGCGGAGCAAGGAAAGGGCGTCAGAGGGTTCTACAGGGAGCCCCACTGCCCGGCCCTCACCCCCAGGCCCTGCGCCTCCCTCTTTACCCCTCACCTGTTGCGGAGGGGGACAGTACCAACGAGTACGAGGGGCGGGGGGGGCTGGTGACCCCAGATCTTCCCCAGTGGGGCCCAGACAGCCCCCCCCAAGTCGCCTCAGGGCCCGGTGGAGTCTAGGGGGTTGCAGCGGGGAGCTGGATGGAACGCAAGAATCCTGGGCCTGGTGACCGCTACAGCCCCTCCCCCCCAGAGCTGAACCCCAGAACAGCGAGAATCAAGGTGCAAAAGTAGGAGGCCGGAAGCGAGAGGCAGAAAGCCTGAGGCAGAGACCTTGAGAAGCTGAAACCTCAGTCACGGGCACAGCCGCATGCTCCGCCCTCCCCCGCAGGAACTGGCCAAGCCCAGGGTAAGTCCCCTCAGCCCCCTTTCCCCGGGTTCCTCGGCCCTGGAGAACCCCCTCAAGGCGGCGGCGCCGATCTCAGTACAGGAAGGAGAAGGGGAAGTGGGGATGCTGTGTATGTTGTGGGGGGTTAGACTCAGAGAATCATGTGACCCCGGCCCCTCCCCCAACCGATCCCGAAAAACCAGCCCTGCTAGTCACCCAGCCCTCATCCAGACTCCGGACCCAAGAGTTCAAAGCCTCGGGGCCCCAAACCCAACTTTTGGCCTCTCCCAAACCCCCAATCCTACTCCAGGCGACTGCCATTAGTCCCGGAGAAGCGCAGGTGACCACCTGCCACTCAGCCCGGGACGGTCCCTCCACGGTCCGAGAGTCTCGGCTTCCCACCTCCACCTAGTCCCCTGCGGTGGAGAGGGGAGGGGTCACGAAATCCAAGGGTTCCCTCCCCAATCCCGGAGTCAGAGGAGCGGGTTACTGTGGAAACAAACCCCTCCCCGCCAAACAAAAACAAGGAGGGAGACAGGGACCTAGATACTATGCCCAGAGAGACAGGCAACACTCGGGCATAGGCGGAGAGGCCAGAGATCCGCAGGCAGCCAGCTAGACGCTCCTGGCAGGAACAGGGCAAGTTTCTGTGGGCAGGTCCTGAGTCACACTGCCGCAGAGAACCACGGAAACGCCGGGACTCCCCGCAGCGGGGAGACAGGCAGACACTAGCGAGAGGCGCGGAAGTAGGCGAGGCAGGAAGAGATGAAGGGACACAGACACCGAAAGGTGGAGAGTTTGAAATATACAACCCCCACCTCCTCCGTCTCACCTCGTCGTCTTCCTCCTCCTCCTCCTCCTGCCCCCCGCCCACGCCCCGGCCACCTGGGCCCCCACCCTCTTCGGGGTCTCGACTCCGGAAGCCGCTCAGCACGACTCCCCCTGGGGGGCTCGTGTCCCACAGCAGCCGCAGGGGCCGCGGGAGCATGGCCGAGTTGAAGGAATCAGCGGAGTCGGGCCATGGGGGCGCCTGGGGAGACAGGAGCAGGGAGGGTGGAGAATCAGGTGGGCGCGGGGGACCCAGAAGGTGGGTTCTAGGAACGGGATGGGAGAACTGCAGGGAGGCTGGGGGTGGGGGGCGGGGGGCAACCCAGGAGTGGAACAGGAGGGCCTGGTATCTTGTGGATGGGGGGGTTAACAGTACGGAACGGGCAGGGTCTACAGGGGCTCTGGCTCTGACCTGCTCAGGAGGGGTGGGGGCTGCGCGAGTCCCGAGTAGCTGTTCCCGTCGGTCTCCGGCCCCCGATCAAGTCCCCGGACAGAGTTCCCTCCCCGGCTTTTCCGCACCCCCTTGGACACCCCCCTTCGCCAGACTCCCGGGGCCTCCCGCCCTTTCCGCTCCCCCCGACGTCCGCCCGCTCCGAGAGCAGGAGCCAAAAAGGGAAGGAAGTGAGGACAGGAGCCAGGGCCGCAGACTAGAGGAGCGCTGGACACTCAGGGGCCGGCACCCAGGAGCCCGGGTCTTCAACTCCGCTGTGATCGGGCCCCCTGGACTCGGGGATCCTGGAACCCAAGTTGCCCTGCATTGAACGGGGATAAAGATTCCAGTTCCCACCCCCGGGGAAAAGCGGGAGCCGGATTTGACATGTCTCTCCTCGCTCGCCACTACGAGGCTAAAACTCCCGCGGGAGTCGTTTTAGCCGGGGACTGACCCAGCTACTCCAGCTCGCGGGGGCCCACCCACGCGTGTAGCGGGCCGACGTCCACTCCGGGTTTTTCGGGGAGCCCTGGGTTCCCGCCCGCTCGGAAGGGGGCGGAGCAGGAAGCTGCCACATCCGGTTCCAGACTTCGTTGAGGGGTTTCCGGCGCGGAGGCCGGGATCTCAGCTCCCATGGTCACCCGTCGAGTGCCCACTGCTTGAGAGTGTTCGGTCCGCCATGAACGGCGCCCGACTCCAATCTCTTCCGAAGGCGGATTGGGCGCCGCTAAGGCGTCTTTGAGAGGCGGGGTCGTTGGAAGGAATCACATGTGATTGGAAATGTCACAGTGCTTGGAAAGGGGAATCCCTGGGATAGAATCGAGACATCCCTTTGGAAGAACTGGAACAAGTTTATTCCCACACGATTAGACCCGCTCCCTGCATCTGTTAGGCCGACCGTCCTAACCCTCGAAGGACCCTAAACCGAGCCGCTGCTTGCTTCCTGCAATAGTTAACTTGATCCAACACTTTTTGAATCCTTAGGACGCAAGAAGATTTAACTTCTTTAATTGAGCGCCCTCCAGCGGGCGTAAGGCCTTGTGCAGGCTCTGGAGACAGCAGGGAACCGGCAGGTTTGTCCCAGCCTTTGAGGAGCGGACAGCCCGGGCAGGGAGACAGGCATTTAACAACGACTCGCACAATCACTTAAATACAACCGTGGGGAACCGCACAAGAGGGACACGCGGCGGTCTGATGGGGTGAGGCTGACCTGGTCCGGAGCCAAGGGAAGGCGAAGACGGACCAGGCAGAGTGAACAGCGCTCTGGGGACCAGAGCGGGTGGGAGGGGAGGCTGTTGGAGGAAAGAAAGGCCGTAGGTGGGGTCGTGAGCATGGAGAGGAGGGCGGGCTTGAAGCAGCGACCAGTGGCTGGAGCGCAGGGATGCACAAGCCAGGGCAGGGAAGAATGGATTTGGCCTCTAGAGCACCAGTTTCTGTCCCAGAGGTCCCTGAGACCATTACAAGGGTGATGTGAAGTTTAGTTTCATAACAATACTAAACTGTTATTGGCCTTTTCACTTTCACTCTGTAAAAAATGTAGATGAAAAAAATAAGTAAAAAAAAAAAATGTACAGTAGAACTTTCCTGAAGCTACGTGATGTGTAGGGACAGCGTCCCCATTCCGATGGAACATGTGCTTGTGTCTTCCTGTGTATTGTTCTCAGTTTTAAATTCTACTACAATAAATATCTATAGTTTATAATCTACATGGGTGAAAGCTCTATAGAGTCCTTAATAATTTTTAAGAGGTCCTGAGAACAAAAATTTGGAGAACCGCTGCTCTAGAATCCCAAGAAGGTGAACGCCGTGTGTCTTTTCAGAAAGGGTTCCAGTGGCTCAGCAGAGAGAGACTAGAAGGAGCGGGAACAGAGGTGTACGATTTTGGGGAGTTACTACAGTAGCTTAGACCAGAGGCAATGGTGGCTTCCCCAGGACGGTGGTGAGTTGGCCTCACTTTGTTTTCTGGAAGAGAAATAAAAAGGAGGTGAGGAATTCCTGGTCTTAGAAAGCAGGGTGAATTGCTCATAGTTCAGAGACAGGGCTTCCCTTGTAGCTCAGCTGGTAAAGAATCTGCCTGCAAATGCGGGAGACCTGAATTGGACCCCTGAGTGGGGAAGATCTTCTGGAGAAGGGAACGGCTACCCACGCCAGCATTCTTGCCTGGAGAACTCCATGGCTCGTCCATGGGTCGCAAAGAGTCGGACATAGAACTGAGCCCTTTCACTTTCAATCCAGAGACAGATGAACATCATGGGCACAGAGATGGCAGACGGAAGAGGCAAACATTTGCCGTGTGTTCTAAGCCTGGCAGATGCCGCACCGAGTGCTTCTGCTCCTGTATCTTCCCTTTCCAACAATCCTCAGGCTCTGCTGACTGGTAGGGCAGCCACCATCCACTTGCGTCTGTTGAATGTTTAAACTGTGGCTCGTCCAAACTGAGGTTTAAAATAAGCCACTGTTTTTAAAAGACTTAGGCTGGAGAAAACACTGTAATTTCTTATGGTGACTACCTGTTGCCATGCCAACATTTTGGATATATTAGATATCTTTAATTTTTAATGCAGTCCCTAGAGCATGTGTTTAATTTTACATATGTGGCTGGTGTCATATTTCTATTGGACAGCACTGCCTAAGTAATTTGTTTTCCCCTGCACCCAAGGAAACTGAGGTGTAGCCTGTTCAAAGTGGCAGGATTTCGTGCAGATCTGTGTGAATTCCAAGTCTGGTTCTGCCCACCAGGCCAGCCGCCTCCCTCTTGGAGGAATTGGGGAAAGGGCATAGAATGGTAAGGGGAAAATAAAGGAAGGCAAAATGTCGTTACCTTTTCCATTGAAGTCTTGGCAGTAGCCAGGTAGGCAGCTGTGGAGACAGATTGAGAAGGAATGGGATGGGGGAGCAGGAGGGCAGAGGGATGGGGGTCGGACTTCTGGGAGGAGGCAGATGTCTGCCACTCAAGGGTCCCAGTGTCGATGGGGCTCCCACTCACCGGCCCAGCCCAGGGCCTTGATGAGCCCGAGGATGAGAAAGGCAGACAGGAAGAGGCCCACGCCGTCCTCCAGAGAGGGCCCAGAGAGACCTGGCAGGCAGAAGAGGGTGAGAGTGATTCTGAAATTCCCAGGTGCCTCCCCCACCCCGACCTGTTTCTCCATCCTCCAGGCTCTTACCAGCCACCTGCAGGGTGACCTCGGCGCTGCGCCCCAAGGCGGGCAGGCTGGGGTGGTGGACACGACAGGCGTAGCGGGCCCCGTGCTGCTCCCTGGTGACCGGGGGCGGCTGCAGGTACGCCGAGAGGCTCACACAGCCATCGGAGTGGTGGCTCAGGGCGGAAAGCCGCGTGTGCCCCTCAGCCTTCTGAAAGCGACCCTCTGGGCCGCCCCGGAGCTCCCACTCCACCTCCAGGCCCTCCGAGGGGTAGAAGTGGGACACGAGGCAGAGCAGCTCCGGGAGCACCTCCCCGGGGCCAGCCCATACAAGAGGAGCTGGTGTCAGGGCCACCTTGGGGGCTTCTGGAGAGAGAGTAAGAAAGGGACGTGGGGAACTGATCTCCACTGTCCTCCCTCAGAGACTCTCCGTGCGCCCTCTGGCTTTCCCAGGACTGAGAGGGGTTTGAGGTTTTCCTCCCAGGTGGGGGAGCTCCCCATCTCCCCTCTGGTGTCTCATGGGAATCTCCGTGTCAGGCCCTCATTCTGAGGGACCCCTCCATCCTCAGATATGGGAACCTTCATCCCAAAGGCCCTCTGATCGCTAGGAACCCTCTACCATTGCCCCTCTGACTCCCAGGGACCCCCAGCCTGTCTCCCCCCACTCACCCAACACGCTTCTCTCTACCATCCTTCTCCCATTATGGTGTCCCCAGGAGGAATTGGGGAAAGGGCATAGAATGGTAAGGGGAAAATAAAGGAAGGCAAAATGTCGTTACCTTTTCCATTGAAGTCTTGGCAGTAGCCAGGTAGGCAGCTGTGGAGACAGATTGAGAAGGAATGGGATGGGGGAGCAGGAGGGCAGAGGGATGGGGGTCGGACTTCTGGGAGGAGGCAGATGTCTGCCACTCAAGGGTCCCAGTGTCGATGGGGCTCCCACTCACCGGCCCAGCCCAGGGCCTTGATGAGCCCGAGGATGAGAAAGGCAGACAGGAAGAGGCCCACGCCGTCCTCCAGAGAGGGCCCAGAGAGACCTGGCAGGCAGAAGAGGGTGAGAGTGATTCTGAAATTCCCAGGTGCCTCCCCCACCCCGACCTGTTTCTCCATCCTCCAGGCTCTTACCAGCCACCTGCAGGGTGACCTCGGCGCTGCGCCCCAAGGCGGGCAGGCTGGGGTGGTGGACACGACAGGCGTAGCGGGCCCCGTGCTGCTCCCTGGTGACCGGGGGCGGCTGCAGGTACGCCGAGAGGCTCACACAGCCATCGGAGTGGTGGCTCAGGGCGGAAAGCCGCGTGTGCCCCTCAGCCTTCTGAAAGCGACCCTCTGGGCCGCCCCGGAGCTCCCACTCCACCTCCAGGCCCTCCGAGGGGTAGAAGTGGGACACGAGGCAGAGCAGCTCCGGGAGCACCTCCCCGGGGCCAGCCCATACAAGAGGAGCTGGTGTCAGGGCCACCTTGGGGGCTTCTGGAGAGAGAGTAAGAAAGGGACGTGGGGAACTGATCTCCACTGTCCTCCCTCAGAGACTCTCCGTGCGCCCTCTGGCTTTCCCAGGACTGAGAGGGGTTTGAGGTTTTCCTCCCAGGTGGGGGAGCTCCCCATCTCCCCTCTGGTGTCTCATGGGAATCTCCGTGTCAGGCCCTCATTCTGAGGGACCCCTCCATCCTCAGATATGGGAACCTTCATCCCAAAGGCCCTCTGATCGCTAGGAACCCTCTACCATTGCCCCTCTGACTCCCAGGGACCCCCAGCCTGTCTCCCCCCACTCACCCAACACGCTTCTCTCTACCATCCTTCTCCCATTATGGTGTCCCCAGAGTCCCAGTGACCACCCTCTCCCAAGGAGCACCCTTGTCCCCTCACTCACTGTGTACAGCCAGCTCCAGGGCGATCTGCCCTTGCAGGTACGGCAGGTAAACAGTAGCCAGATAGGTGCCCTCCTGGAAGGGCCGCACAGCAGGCAGCCAGAAGGTCCCATTTCCGGTCCATGGCCCCCAGGGCTCATCATCATCCCAAGTAGCAAAGGCCACCGCCCCCTCTCGGGCTGCTGGCACTTGCCCACTCAGGCCAGAAGTCGCAGCTACCAGCAGGTGCCCCATACCCTGGTGCTGCCGTCGCCACTCCAGCCCAAAGGGAGGGGGGCCTGGGGCCAGAGGGGCAGCAGCCTTGGGGGTGGGAGGCACATAGGCAAAAGTCAGGTCCAACAGGGCATCCTGTCCCATCTGGATGCGAGGGGTGGGGGTGTGACTGAATACAGTTAAAATGGCTAAGGACGAGAAGGGCGGAGAGGCAGAAAGAAAGACAAGAAGAATAAGAGAAATGGAGTTATGAGGGACTCAACTCTCATTTACCCACCCCTCCAAGATCACTTCTTCTGACACTCACCCCCTCCCAGCCCTCCCTGCAAATCCCCTCAGCTGGGCCTGGGCCTGGGCTGGGGGCAGGGCGGGGGGTGACTCAGAGTAAGGAGAGAAGCCTTGAGGTGAATAAGGGCGGGGAGTGGGCATGGCCTTTAAAGGCTGCTCGGAACACAGCACGCACTGCACCAGCCCTGGGCGTGGCGGGACCTGAGGGTACTTGGGACACTGCCTGAACCGCCCACCAGTCTCCACATCCACCCTTGAAGAGCCGGGCCATTCTTGGCTGCTGGTGAAGACAGTAAGGACGGATGACTGTCAGTGCTATGGTGCTACACAGAGTATTTACTGGCTCTGGAAGGTTCTGACTCTGGACTAAACCTGAACACAGACCTCTGTGCTCTGCTAAGGCAGGATATGCTGGCTAAGTGCCTGGAGCCTGGTTGCGCCATTAATCCCAAAGCTGCATCTTGAATAAGGCCTTGGGCCAGTGATTGTACTCTTCAGGTTCCTAATCTCCTAAAC